>CAUYON010047280.1:0-49980 GCA_963573935.1 Arctocebus calabarensis
CCATGGCATCACAGCTCACAGCAACCTCCAATTCCTGGGCTCAAGCGAGTCTCTTGCCTCCGCCTCCCAAGTAGCTGGGACTACAGGCGCCTGCCACAATGCCTGGCCATTTTTTGGTTGCAGCCATCATTGTTGTTTGGCGGGCCCAGGGGCTGGATTTGAACCCGCCAGCTCAGGTGTACGTGGCTGGCGCCTTAGCCCGCAGAGCCATAGGCGCCGAGCCTTAATTCTTTTTTTTTTTGAGACAGTCTCTACTATGTCACCCTCAGTAGAATGCCGTGCTATCACAGCTCACAGCAACCTCAGACTCTTGGGCTCAAGCGATTCTCTTGCTTCAGCCTCCCTTGTGGCTGGGACTACAGGCACCCCCTTCAATGCCCGGCTTTTTTTTGTTTGTTGGTTCTTAGCAGGTTTGGGCCACTTTGAACCCACCAGCCCTGGTACATGTGGCTGGTGCCCTAACCAATGAGCTATGGGCACTAAGCCGATTTTGATGTATTTAAAGTTTAATAATTTCAAAGGTCCCAATCTAGAACAGACTATCCGTCAGCACAAGTCACACCTGCCCAGTCACCAATGAGGAGTCCCCTCTCCAATACCACAGACTAGTGGCCCAGCTACCAGGTGGTGGATGGGTCAGGCAAAGAATACGTGATGCTATTTTGAGCATTATAACTGAAATTATCTCCCTAGACACTGGAGGGTAGATGGTATGCTTCCCATTTTGACAGACTGGGAAACAAAGGCCCAGTGAAGTTAAGACATGTATTCAGAGTCCTGTCACCTAAACGGCAGGAAAGCACTCAAAGCAGTCCTGAATGACTCAAGTCTGTCCCTTTTCTACACCTCAGCCCAGAGGCAGGAAGCGGAGCAGAAGCAGGGAAACCCAACGGAGGACAGTGGCAGCAGCCAGCCGGCTTCCCTGGCCCACCCCACCTGGCCCCCAAAGCCCCGAGCCACACAAAGGAGGCTCAGTCCCTGCAGTGCCCGTAGCTTCCATTCGGGCAGCCTGCCCTCCTCCCCTCCTTCCTCCTGGGCCTGGCAGCAACACTAGGTCACTCAGCTCCTGGAAGGGGACAATGACCACACTGTACGGAGCCACACATCCACCACAGCAGAGTGACAGAATAATCCACTAGGGAATCACCTCCACCCACTCTCAGGAACAGCCCCTTTCTCCCTCCGTCCAGTTCACTCAAATGCCCTGCCCACCCCTCCCTGTGACTCAGGGCAAGGAGTCAGCTTCCCCGGCTTTCTGTGTGTCCCCCGCCCCCTAACACACATGAACGAGCATCTGTCCAGTTCATCACACCGTAGGTGCTTCCCTCACTTCCTTCTTCCCTGGGGAGGGAGCAGAACTCCAGGCGGCTGAAGTTCCCAGGCCTAGAGCCCCAGAGGAAGAAAGGCCGGGCTCTGTGGCAGGGATGGAGTCAAGGCTGTTGGGATGGGGGAGGGGGTGAAAGCCTGGGCTGGGAGGTGCCCCAAAAGGAGAGAAAAATGAGGGCCCAGCACAGCACCAACCAGGCAGGGAGCAGTTAAGAAGGGGACCGTAACCTGATCTCTGCCCTAAACCTGGCTTTTTCCCTCAGTCCCACATCCTGTCAAACTGGGCTGAACTCTACTCCCCACATACCAACACCACCTCACAGCCCAGCCTCGGACTGCCTTGCAGGAGGGAATACTCTCGCTCTAGGCTAGTTCTCTTCAACAGTGGGATTCCAGGCAGCCCCTCCCTGCCCGCCACCCCCACCCCCATACACACACACTCCAAAACTGGGATGCGGGGAAAACAAAACTGTGTGGACAGAAGTCAGACAGAATTTATAGGAGTTCACAGCCATACTCTCCCCATCACAAAAGGGGCTCTCCCTGATGTCCTAAAAGACAGTCAGGAAGGCATTTTTCCTGCCAGTAAATCCCCTGCAAAAATGGAAAAGGGATCCTCTGGGAATTCTACCCAGGTGACTGACACTAGGATTTCTTCCAACTCCCTCCCTCGCTCCCATTAGTTCGGCTCATCCTACTGTATAAACCAACCTGGGGTGAGCAGTGCTGATGGAAGGCAACCACTACTAGTGTGAATACCAGCCACTGCAAGCCCCCCCAGGGCAGTTTGGGTGGCACCAAATGGGTGGAAGCAGAGGCCAGAATTTGGGGTTAGGGGCGTGAATTAAGGGACCTGGAGCCTCCAGCTCAATTACAAGACTTTCCTTCCAGGCTCTAGTTGGACAGAAGAGCAAGCGGCCCAGGTCAGGCCAGGCCAGGACACTAGGTCCAAGGCCAAGATGACATTGACAACTCTCTGCAAGAGGTAGCCCCAGGGAACTGTCCCACTGACCCTCAGCTACCAAACCCCATATTGGAACTGAGGTGGAGCCTGAAACTTCAGGGGCCTTCCGCAAGACAAAACACTGGATACACCAGACCTCTCTTCAGTCATTCTCCCGACTTCCCAGATGAGCCAGAGGGGCTAACTGATGCCACCCCGGCCCCTGAGATCTAGGGAAGGAATCAGTCTTCAGGAAATAACTCATCCTCAACTTTAAAACCATAAATGAGGGCAGGATTCAGCCTAGGATCTCCAAACCCAACCCCCCAAACTCCGAATAATCCTATCTTGCCTCTTTCAACAATGTGAAGAGAGAATCAATCTCTCTCTCTCTCTTTCTCTCTCTCTCTCTCTCTCTCTCTCACACACACACACACACACACACACACACACGGGAGCTCTCCCGATCTTCCTTAACCCGTAACACAGGAAGGCTCCAAGAACCGTCTAGGGCGGCCCCGCCGAGCAGTGGAAGCTCCAGCAGTCACATCCCGCCCCTATTCCCGCCATTCCACCATCCTGGCCTGGGGGAATTCCCATCCCCATTCCACTCCAGGTCCACTTCGGGCCGCCAGGCCTGGGAGCTACAGAATTGGGGCTAAGGCTCCCTCGCGGAGATTCAAGTCGCCCCCTAGCCCCTCTCCCGGCGGGACAGGTTCCGGGACGCCGGGAGGGGAAGGGAAGGAGGTCTGCCTCGGATCCCTCCTCGGACCCTAGGAGACGAAAGCCTGCCCAGCAGTTCCCTGGGTCCCTCGCTAACACCCGGGGAGGGGCCGGCCCAGCTGGACCCCAGCACAGCCCGGACGCCGCGTCCAAGGGAAGGGAACCAAAGCCCCTTCCCCAGCCGCGTCCGAGCTCGGGGAGAGTGGAGAGGAGAAAGTGCTCTCCCGGGGGCGAGTGCCCAGGACGCCCCGCCGCCCATGGCCCCGGCCCAGGGTACCTTCCGCTCCGCCGCCTCCAGCTGCGCGGCCGGTGCCCGAGGCTGAGACTGACCCCGGGGGCCCCGCCCCGTCCTCCTCCTGCGCGGCTGCCGGGAGGGGCGGGCCCGGCAGGGGGAGGGTCGGCCCGGGGCGGCCCTTGGCTTGGCCCGCCCATGGCCCCCGCCCAGGGCAGCTGCAGCTCACCCCAGCCGAAGGCCAGAGGTCTGGGGCGCCGCCCACCCATGGAGAAGAGTCTCGGGGACATTCCTGCGCTGCGGCGGGTCCAGGAGAGCGCACGGGCTGGTGGGACCCCTAGGACTCAGCCTCTACCCCGCCTTCTAGCCGCTAGGGGAGGACCGGCGTCGGGAAAGTTGAGAGGCTCGCAGGGTGGGGTCAGGAAGAGCCGCTGCTGCCCCCCTGTGGCCAACCAGACGCCGCTCCTGCCCCTCTCGGGACCTGGCGGGAAGCAGGGTTGGGAAGGGCTCAAGGTGCCCAAGATGTCCTAGAATGGTTCTCAACCTTCCTAATGCCGTGACCCACAGTTCCTCATGTTGTGGTGACCCTCAACCATAAAATTATTTTCGTTGCTACTTCATAACTCTAATTTTGCTACTGTTATGAATCGTAACGTAAATATCTAATATGCAGGAGCCCCCCAAAGGGGTCGCGACCCACATCAGATGTTCTAGAATCATCCCCCAGCCTTTCAGAACCGTTCAGACCCAGACCATCGTTCCACTTCATAATTCCCATTCTTCTCTGGCCTGGAATTGTCTCAAGTCCTTACCTACTCCTCAAAGGGCTCTCCTGGAAACGCTTCCCAATCCCCAGCTAGGAATTTGATTCCCACTCCTGTTGTATCATTTCTATATGGTTATGGACACTTAGCCCAGTCTGACTTTGCATAGGATATTTACCTGCACGTATGTCTCCTTGCCTATAAAGCTGCCAAGGAAGTGAAGGTAGAATGAGGAAATCTACCGGTGTTTCATTGGCTTGTGCTGGATACACTGCATAAGTCAACCGTTTAATACTCATCACAGATCTTTGGGGTAAGTATATTCCTCCCCTTTTGCTTGTAAGGGAAATGAGCTCAGATAATTTAAGTGGCTTGCACCAATGTTTTGAGATTTCTAAGTGACAGACCAAAATTTCAGAGGGTCTGGTCTGTCTCCAAAGTTGGTGGTCTCTCCCTGCTGCCTCCCTTCCCCTACTGCTCAGCACAGTGTGTAGCACACAACAGGTTCTGTTTTGTTTGTTTGTTTGTGTGGTGTTTTTTTTTTTTTTTTTTTTTGAGACAGCGTCTCAAGCTGTCCGCTTGGGTGAAGTGTCATGGCCTCATAGCAACCTTCAACTCTTGGGGTCAAGTGATCCTCTTGCCTCCATTTTTCTATTTTTAGTAAAGACAGGGTCTCCCTTTTGCTCAGGCTGGTCTCGAACTCCTTAGCTCAGGCAATCCACCTGCCTCAGCCTCCCAGAGTGCTAGGATTACAGGCATGAGCCACTGTGCCTGGCCAGCACATAACAGGTTTTTTGTTTTTTTTTTTTTAACACAGAGCCTCAAACTGTTACCCTGGGTAGAGTGCCACGACATCACAGCTCACAGCAACTTCCAACTTCTGGGCTCAAGCAATTCTCTTGCCTTAGCCTTGCAAGTAACTGGGACTACAGGTACCCACAACACCTGGCTATTTTTTTTTTTTTTTTTTTTTGGTTGTAGTTGTCATTGTTGTTTGGCAGGCCTGGGCTGGATTTGAACCTGCCAGCTCTGGAGTATGTGGCTGGCACCTTAGCCACTTGAGCTACAGGCGCCAAGCCCCATAACAGGTGGTTGTTTTTTTTGTTTGTTTGTTTGTTTTTGTAGAGACAGAGTCTCACTTTATTGCCCACAGTAGAGTGCCGTGGCATCACACAGCTCACAGCAACCTCCAACTCCTCGGCTTAGGCAATTCCCTTGACTCAGCCTCCTGAGTAGCTGGGACTACAGGCGCCCGCCACAACACCTGGATATTTTTTTGTTTTGCAGTTTGGCCAGGCCAGGTTTGAACCGGCCACCCTTGGTATATGGGGCCAGCGCCCTACTTGCTGAGCCACAGGCGCCACCCATACACATAACAGGTTTCTGATAAATATTTGATGAATGAACGTTAGAAGTCATGTAGCCTTTATAGATCTGAAGATAAATATTTGATAAATAAGGAAACTGGGTACATAGCATTTTGGTCTTCCGGCCTCTTAATAAATCCTGACTGAGTGTAAACTGAAAGCTTTGTGCTAAAGATCAATTTCTGCCTTGAAACAATTTATAGTTTAAATGAGGAATACAATTTCAAGAGAGATGACATTTACTGAACCCTTATCACATGGACCTGGCTCTACATATATTATCTACAACAGCCCTATGAGGTAGTACTATTATATCTCCATTTTACTGATAAGCAAATTGAGTCTCAGAGAGTTCACAGAGCTAGATTTGGGTCCGGCACCAGAACTTGAACAGCTGGACTCTAGAGTCCCTGCTCTTAACTGTTACTGGCTATTGACTCCTAATATAAACAGTTCTAACCGAAGAGGTCATTCCTGTGGTGGGGCATGCATGGACTGAGGACAGGTGAAGTGTTCAAGATAAGGTGAAGGGTAGATTTTAAATAAGCTGGAGCTACTAAAGGCTCCAGGGTACAAAGGAACCCAGGAGGGTGGTGATGACAGCCATGAAAAATGGGGGTGGAGGAGGGAGCAGTAGCCAGACCATTAAGGTCCTCATATGCTGGGTGGCACCTGTGGTTCATTGAGTAGGGCGCTGGGCCCCATATACCAAAGGTGGCAGGTTCAAGCCCGGCCTCAGCCAAACTGCAAAACAGAAAAATAGCCGAGCGTTGTGGCAGGCGCCTGTAGTCCCAGCTACTCGGGAGGCAAAGGCAAGAGAATCGCCTAAGCGCAGAAGTTGGAGGTTGCTGTGAGCTGTGTGATGCCATGGCACTCTACCATGGGCGATAAAGTGACTCTGTCTCAAAAAAAAAAAAAAAAAGTCCTCATATGCCACGCTTAGGAGTTGAATGTTGATTTTTTTCTCTTGGTACAGTAAGGAGTCACTGAAGTTAGGAGAATGACATAATAAGTAACTAAGGTGGTGACAATGGGGGTAGAGAGAAGGCAAATAAGAAATATTTTTTAAGATATAGAATTTGTTATACTTAGTGATCCACTAGCTAGATGAGGAAGAAATAAAAGCCAAGGGTGAGCAATTCTAAGATTTCTTTTTTTTCTTTATTTCTCTTGCCTCAGCCTCCCAAGTAGCTGGGACTAGAGGCACATGCCACAATTGCCCGGCCATTTTTTTGGTTGCAATTGTCATTGTTTTTGCTGGCCCAGGCTGGGTTCAAACCCACCAGCTTTGCTGTATGTGGCTGGTGCCTTACCCACTGAGTTACAGGCACTGCCCAATTCTAAGACTTCTACCTTGAGCAGTGAAGCTAGTAAACATTGAAAGAATGAACCAGGAGCACATGTTATGGGGGAAATGGTGAAATCCATTTAAGGTATGTTGAGTCGAAGTATCAAAGAGCTGCCTGGGAGATGTTGGGGAGATGATTGGAATGTGTGGGTCCAAAGCTGAGGAGTCTGGGCTGGTAACACCAACTTAAAAGTCATGAGTAGATGGATGATGCCATAGTAGTCAATGAGAACAGTCATGGCAAGTGCATGGGGTAAGAAGAGTGGAAGGCAGAAAAAATAATCTGGAAATACTACATTTTTCGGATTGTTCTGTTGTTCTTTTCACTACCCACAGAGTTTGTCCTTATCTTTTGGCTTCTAGTCAAAACAAATAAAGACACATCTTTATCCATCTGGTTTATTTGCCAGTAGCTATCATTTTGGATCTAGTGTGGATATCCTTTCTTCACTTAAATTGCCACTGAAGAGAGGTCAGGGAGACAAGTTCAGAACTGTTGTTAGGAGAGGGCTGAGTTGTTGTATGGAGGGCTGGGATGGGGATGGAAAATACGGGGCCGAGCACCTCAGGAATAACTGCCTGGCCCTCCCAGGGGGATGATGAAGACTGAGATGTCATCCCCAGAACCCAGCTTGTTGTTGGGGAGACGCCAACCACGTTCCCGGGGGGTGCCCCGGGCCCCCAGGACCAGCGCTTGGGCCAGGGCTGTATACCTGCCAGAAGCACATGTACCATTCATGTACCATCACGTATATGTGAAGACAGATCCAGAGATCCACATGTGGGGCCCCAGGTATTGCTTCCCTTGACCCCTTCCTTCACCAGTGCCATCCCCTCACCACCATGGGATGAAGCCCTACCTGCTGGGATCATTGGGCTCATAGGCTGACAGCACTCTGTCCACAGTGGCGGCTACCTCACAATCACTGGTGACATCCCACAGGCCGTCTGTTCCCAGAACTAGCACATCATCTGGGCAGTGCTCGTACTGTGTCAGGTCATATATGCGTACCTGGTGGGGAAAGAGCAGAGGGGATTGCCACTTGGGTTTGGTGGAGTTAAAAGCCACTCAGAGACTCCCAGAGGAGGGAAGGTGTGGTTAAGGTGCCCCAGGAGGCTCACCTCAGGGAAGCAGGAGAGGAAGGGCTTGATGGGTAGGTTAGAACTGCAGACCTTCAGGTTGTGGTCTCCCAAGCCCCGGGTCACCCCAATGGTGGCCATCACCCGAGCCTAAAGGAAACAAGGAGGGGGTGCTGCTATAGACGGCCCTAGACTCTCTGAGATCACAGACCCCTCCCATCCCTACCCTCAGGTAGAACCTCCACCTCCCTAGACAAGTTGTGGTGGGTCCTCCTGCCCTCTCCCACCTCTACCATGGAGTTTACCTTTTTGCCCTCCCCACAGACCAGAGGAAACCTGAGATCCTCCAGCTCGATCTTTTTGTAGGCCCTGAGAAGGGGGAGTAGAGGCGGCATCACCCAGGCATCAAAGCCCCCTCCCATAGGAGCTGCACACCCTCACACAAACCCCTTAGGGCCACATCCTCCCATATCCCAGCCTGGCCCAGACTCCAGCTTCCACTTCACAGCTGGTGAGTGATTGGTGTGTTGCCATGGGAACGGGCCCCAGGTCTGAGGGAAGTGTTACCAGCCAGTCATGTTCTGGTCGCGGTACAGCATCCTCTGCCCCAGCTCCTTGGGCTGAACTCTGCGGGGAAACTCAAGGTGGGTGAATTCACCGCCCAGTAGCTCTGGTTTCAAGAAGCCCTAGGGTTGGGAATGGCCAGATAGAGCAAAAGGTCAAGGGGCACTATGCTCACGTTATGCACACACTGGTATACAGAACGTGTTTATACGTAGTGGCAGACCCTAAATAATTTACCATATGCCACACACTGTTCTAATATTTCCAACTGATTTACTCCTCATAACAGCCCTTAAGACAAAGTACTGATGCACAGAGAGGTTAAGAGAATTTTTAAGAAGTCAGATATTTAGCAAAATACTCAAACCAGGATACACCCCAGGTGGCCCAGCTCCCCAGCCAATGTGTTTATAAACAGAAGCCAGAAGCCATGCCTTTCAGGGGCCATTACTGTTCCCTTCCCCCACCTCTGACTCTACTTTCTTCCTCAGCTGGGGACACAATGGGAGCACCACACCAGCCCAGGTTCCTCCCGCTACCTCCTCCCACCAGCTCAGCCCCCACTCCACAGCCCACAGACCGCCTTCCCAGTAAGCTCCCAAGAAGGGCCTTTCTGTGTGTGTGGTGGGGTGTTGCAGTTCTTGGGACAAGGGAGCAGAGAGGCACAAGACCTAACAAAGAATGGGGGCAGAGAGTTTGCTTCCTACTTACAAGCAGCTGAAGACGCTGGCGCTCAGTCTCTGGGGTAAACTCCCGGGACATTGGAATGATTTCACCATTCCGGACAATGATGGCCCTGCCCAGAGGAAAAAAATATGCTTGAGCCTGGTTCTCCTCAGACCCCTCATGGAAAATTCCAGAAAAACCAGGCCCTCCCCATAATGACCCTAGGATTCCTTACCCTGGCCCCATTTTCCCTCCCCTCATGGATACTTCAGGCTTTTCTTTATGTGTAAGATCCCTCCAATCTTTGATTTTTAACCTACACTACCCCACTATTCCCCTATCTCAGAGAGTATTTACCCTGTGGCCACTTTCAGAGCCTCCTCCCCATACCTGCTGTCGCCTGCATTGGCCACATACATCTTGCCTAGCAGGTAGACCACAACCAGTGCACAGCAGCCCCCCTCCACATGGTGGCCACGCCGCTCCCGGGCCATCTGCTCATCCTGCCACATAAGGAAGGATCAGAGGGGAGGTGGGAGAAGGTTCCAGGCACAAAGCCACCCTCTTCCCTCCCCCACCCCATCTGCAGAATACAACTGGCCCAATCAGGCCACCCTGAAGGAGAGGAGGGAAGACATGGGTGTGGTGCCCCTTCTCCTTCCCCTCTGAACCAAACTCTGCTCAGGCTCTCAAAGGTGTGTAGGTTCTCAGGGTCACTCTCTTAGGGCACCTGGCTCCCCCACAGAGTTGACCAGCATGTCTGCCTAGTGGGTCTTTGCCCAGGTCACCCACTCACCATCAGCTGAAAGGCATTCTCAATGGCCCCCACTACCAGGCTCTCATGGGTCACTTCCTTCTGTGAAGACCAGCAGGACTGAGGAGCAACCAGGTAGGAAGGATCAAAGGAACCTGGGGTACTTGGGGTGGACGGAAAGCAGAGGGGTGGGGGCGAGGGGTCCTGAAGAATCTCCACCAGGTCCTTTAGCTGCTCCCGGATATGGCGATGCAGGAGCCTTGAGGCCATTTCAGCAGCTCCACCCCCTGCATGCCCATCAAACAGGCCCCAGTAGTAGAAGCAGAGTCCCTGATGGAAGATGTGAGTGTGTGTGTGTGTTATGCAGAGAAGAACAAGATTCTGGGCATTGGATAAACATCAGAGAGGGAGTCAGTGCTTGGTATTAAAGGCAAAGGAGGTTTTTCCACTTATTCACATAGGACCTACTACTCTGTGTCAAGAAAGGGAAAGCCTCGGGAAATCCACTCTGGGGGATAAAAGATGCAAAACCCAGCTTTGGCAATTAATTGAATCATCCATAAATATGTGAGCATCTATATTTTAGGTGGGAAAGTAAACATTTAAACTGACATGGTAGAATCTAAACTGACCAATGCCAGTTAAGGATTCTGTGCCAGAAGGGAGAAAGCTAGTGACTTAAGAGACAGGTCTTCCACATGTCTCAGATTTAAAACCAGATGCCTGAAGTCTCTGGAGGCTAGGAAAAAGGGTGGGGGCTTACCTGGCCTCGGTTAAGGTCCCTAGGTACCCCTGTTACGCTCCTCCGGCCTTCCACATACACCACTTCACAGCAAGCCTGGTCCTCATTGTGCCGACTCTTGCCAGCATTGATGACCCTGCCAGGCAAGAGTGATCACATCAAGTCAGATGCCAGACTAGGTCCTGGAATAACCCCTACCTTAGACACACACATCCTCTCCTGCTGGCTGGTCCAGCTGAGAAAGGTCACAGCCACCTGGGATCCAGGCCAGAGGGAAGAAGAGAAGGGAGGGCAGGCAAGGCACAAGGAGTACTGTCTGGGTGGCAGGCCTTGTCACCGCATAGAAAGGCCAGCAGCAGCACCTGCCTGCCTTAGTTTCCCCATCTGTAGAAAAGGGGGCATCTCTAGTGGTGCTGTTGAGGTAAGAGCTAGATGAAGGCAGGAAGTTTCTTTCCTGCTAGCTAAGACTGTACACATCCCATCCCCAACCCAAACCAACTCTCCTAATGCCTGTCCCCAGCGCCTCACCCTCATGGACACACCCACCCTTATTCTAAATCCATCCAGCGAAAGTTTCTGCAGCTTTGGCAATAAGGAAGTGCTACAGCCCAGACTCCGAAAGAGGAATTGAAATAGGAGTGGAAGCCCACCGGCCTGTGCAGGGGCCACATAACCACAATCTCCTCCCACCAAGGAAGCTAAAGAAGGTGGGGGGAGTGCACGGGACCACCAGCTACCTCCTTCAGGGACCTCAGGGCCCCATCTCCCTCAGTGCACGGCTTTCCTGGCAGATGCATGAAAAATAACACAGAGCCTAGGAGCAAGCCGGCCGGAGCTAGGGCGAGAGGGGAGTCCGAGGGGGGGCGCTGCTTCGTTGCCAGGCCGGCGCGAGTCGACCGGTCAAAGGGTGTCCACAAGGGACCCTCCTTCTACACCAGGCGGCGCCTCCCCCACCCCTGTGGAAGCTGGCGGCCTCCTAGTGTCGCCGGCTATTTCTGGGTGTGGAGGGGGAAGGGAACTACGGAAGAGGGACAGGGAACTGGGGCACTGGGGCCGGGAAGCCGGTGAGCGAGTCTTCCCAACGCTATCTCCCCTATTAAAAGGAACCGCTCCTTGAAATCCCATCTCTCTTAGCCTTCAAAGCACCAGGCAGCGACTGAGAACCGGCCAACTCATCCTTCGCGGGGCCCTGCCCCTCCGGTCTCTAGAAGGGAACCGGGTCCTGAGGCAGCGTGGGTGAGGGCAGTCAATGAGCTGGAAGGTCCTGAAGAAGGCGATTCTGGCTGCACTCGACTGGCGAGGACTGGGAGGGGGCGCCGCCCGAAGCCCAGAGGATAGCCAAGGTCCTGGGGGAAAGGGAGCTCCTGACACTGAGCGTGGCACGGGAACGCATCCTAGCGCCGAGGATGCCGAGCTGGGAAAGGGGGTGGGCGTCCCATTCTGGTTTGGGTGCCCAGAGGGCGCTCACTCGGCATAGCCTGTGCTCCAGGGCAGGCGGCGGCCCGTGTCCGGGGGACTTTGCACAGCCCGTCCCGCGTGGTCGTCTGCACGGCGCAGCCCCCTGGGGCTCAGCTGCAGAAAGGTCGGTCTGGAGAAGCTCGCTCGAGCCTCTGCAGTCCTCGCAGAAGCCCCTCTCCCGCTCCCGGGCTTCGCCGGAGGGCTCCTAGGGGCTTCTGGAGCAGCGGCGGGCGGCGCGGAGGTTGCGCTGGGCAGGTCGGGGGATGTGGGGCGCGTAGGCGGAGCGCCGCCGGAGCTCACCAGGTGCGCCACGGCCGAGCGCACCCGGTTTAGCATGCTGCCTCCCTGCCCCGCCCTCGGCCGTGGCCCCGCCCCCGACCAGGCCCCGCCCCTAGGGCTCGGGGTGGGCGGTGCTCGCTCCAGCCGGCTCTTTCAAGCCATTGGCTCCAGGCCACCCGGCCGGCTGGGCAGGTCCGCGGCAAAACTTCGCCTTGCTCTGGGCCACCCTGGGAACCGCCTGACTTCTGCCCCGCCCCATTCCGACTTGGCCGTGCCTCAGTTTCTTAGTCTGTTGTGGGAGGGGGCGGAGAGAAGAACCCTCTATTTCTGTCGTGCTGTAGATTAGACATAAACTAGAACTTGCCCATTGTGACGGGGAGCTGGGGTGCGGTCTCCTCGCTCTCGGTTCAGTGCAGCCAGCCCAAGGAGGTGATAACCTCAGAGTGAAAACAGTCACTTCAGAGCCACTAGGTGTGAAGCACCAGATGTGACACCACCTTTGGCTGCGGCTGCTGGAATGAGAGAGCTAGCTAGTTGGTGCCGAGTGGGGGTGGGGTGGCAACGATGCAGGCTGCAGCCGGCCATCCTGAATCAGGGATCTAGAGTAAATTTCTAGGCTCCTGACGGCTCCGGTCCCCCCATGAAGACCACTTCTAGATCTAGGAGAGCAGTTGCCATTCCCACATTATTTTCTTTCTCATAATCCAGAGTCCCCCCACATTTCGAGCTCTTGACCACAGCAGGACTGGTTAGTATGGATGATAGCGTGACATGATAAGTAACGACCATTTACTGGGGACTTACTGCATACTAGGCACTCTATAAGGATGTTCCATACATTAGATCTCTTATACCGCACACCAACCCTCCAGGGTAGGTTTTAGTTTTTTATTTTTTCCAGTTCAGCCGGGGCCTGGTTTGAACCTGACACCTTCGGTATATGGGGCCGGCTCCCTACTCGCTGAGCCACAGGCGCCGCCCCAGGGTAGGTTTTATTTTATCAGTTTTACTGATGAGGCAGAACTGCACGCCGCTGTCTTATATGACTTAACTCCCAAACTCACGCAGTCACTGAGAGATTCCCACTCATGTCAGCCCCCTGACGTCCAAACCTGGTCAATTCTAATCACCAGCCTGATTTCTCCGGATCAGGGAGGAAGGATTAGAAGATAAATATCTGAGAGATAATTGGGGGTCCTCCCCTTCCATCCTCTTCTAAGGGCCTGGCCGAGAGCAGTCCAGAAATGCTGAGCAAGTTCTGGGGCTGCCGCCAGGGGGAGACAGAGGCCAGGCTTAGTACTTGCCTAAGCGCCGGAGAAGCCCAAACGGTGGAAGATCAGGATTGATGGTGCCGACCTGATGCCTGAAGAGCTCCGTCCTTAAACCTTCTAATAAGGGTTGATCACTAGGTTTTCAGAGACATCACCCACATACACAGTTCAAATGGGGACAAGGTTCTTGAGGGCCTAGTGCAAGTTGGGGTTGCCAGCAAGGACAATGTGCACCCAGTTCATGGCTGGGACTCCACCTCTAGGCTCTGTCTGCCAGATGTTTCGTGACCTTCTCTCCCTCTGCTCCCAGGGCTAAACTGTTCCCCCCGGAAGGTGTGACTTTCTTGGCAGCTTCCAAATAAAAATCCCACAATGGTCACTCAGGCGTTATTTATTTATTTATTTATTTTGGAGACAGAGTCTCACTTTGTTGCCCTCGGTACAGGGCTCAGGAGATTCCCTTGCATCAGCCTCCAGAATAGCTGAGACTATAGGCACGCACCACAATGCCCGGCTATTTTTAGAGATGGGGGTCTGCTCTGGCTTAGTCTGGTCTGGAACCTGTGAGCTCAGGCGTTCCACCTGCCTTGGCCTCCCAGAATGCTAAGATTACAGGAGTAAGCCACCACATCCAGCCCATTCAGGTTTCTAGAATTGTTATGCCTACTGTTATATCTGTACTTTGGATAGAGACAACCAGAGAAAAAGTCACAAAAGAAAAAAAGTCAGACCCAAAGGCACACAGAGCAGCAAAGGCAGACAGGAATATAGAATGGGCAGCTGCTGCTATGGGTTTTCCCTCCTGTTTGAGAAAAATTGGACCCAGCTCTCAGATAAACGGCATAACCATAGGGCCAGCCAAAGACTGAAGAAAAAAATATAACCCTGGTTAATTTTTATTATTCAATGTTTCTGGGACAGTTTACTTACCACTTCTACATATCACCCAGCTCCCTATGCCCTATTCTTCATGGCACCCACCATGGTATGGCTGCAAATGGGCTATAGAGCCAGGCAGAGCCCAGAGTGCCCCCAGCTCTAGTACCAGAAGATCATCAGGAAAGTCAATGCCTCACCTGGGCTCCATAACAGTCTTCCTGCCATATCCAAACCCTAAGGCTCTCCTCTCCCTGAAACTCTCACCTCCTATTCCTGGCACCATCACAGCCCCTTCACGCTCAGACTGCCCCAAAACCTGGTGAGAAGGTCATCACCTCTACTCATCCCTGAAGCTGCGGCAAGTGAGAGGGGGGGGAGGGGTGAGGAGAGACAGACTTGGGGGACCTTTTTCTCTGAGATCTGAGACTGCTCAGATCTCAGGGCCTGGAACCCAGCTTCCTCTCCCTTATCTCTTCCCAACCTCTAAGAGGAGTGTCCCTTCGTTTAGAGACAAATTCACAGAACACCTTTCCCTTCTATTTATGGAATCCTTTCACATACAAAATAGAACTTTGTAAAGAATTTTATGATTGTAATTAATTTTATCACAATTTTTGCGATGAAGAAATTAAGTCTCCGAGTTTTATTCCCTAGATGGGATTCACACCTATGTCCATGGGGACCATTCGCCAGCCAGCCTAACTATGGCAGCCCTCCTAACTTCCTAGCCCTCCCGCTCTGAGGTCACCTCTCCTGGGGTACAGATACGTATTATTCCCTTCTGTCAAACAGACATTAGTGAAATAATGGGAATGTCCTGTATCTGCTGTGTCCTGAGGGACTGGGCAATCACTCCATATTGCCAGCCCCGTTCCCCAGCACTTCCTACTTGTCCTGAGCGACAAGACTAGGGGCCATGAGACGGTTAGAGTTTCGAGGGACCTTCTTGGGGTTGCCAGGCCCTGGCCCAGTTGAGAGCTCCAGGCCAAGGGAACCTGCGGGGACGATGTCCTCTCTTCCCTCCTCTTGCCCTCGGCCGCCAGGGGCCGCTGCGTCCCGGCTGTGCTCGCCCCCCCGCCGGGCTGAGAGCCCCGCGCTGTCCCGAAGGAGGTGGCGACGCCCGCACCGGCCTGGAGGAGCGGGGGCGGCCCCGGGCGAGGAGGCGGCCGCGGCGGCTGCGCGCTTCCCGGCCTGCCCGCGGGAGCCTCGGAGAGACCCCAGCTGAGCTCTGCAGAGCTGGTGGGCCGGGCCTGGACCTCCGCCTCGCCGGTGATGCCAGCTTGCTTGGCCTGAGCCCTGCCGTCCCGGGGACGTGGCAACTTGGTGAGGGGGACAGGGCTCGGGGCTAGACAGCACCCAGCCACTCCCTCCTCGAGTCTGCCTTTCGGAGTCTCGATCCTAGGCTCAGAGGCAAGGAGGACTAAAGGCCAGCAAGTCGAAGCAGTGGGCACCGCCGTGGGGGCAGCAGGTAGGTCGCAGGTGTGGGCTCACAATGTGGAAGAGTGGGCGCGGGAAGGGCGGCGGGAGAAGGTGCAGAGGTCCTGGGGGTTCGCATCCTCAGACCCTAGCTGGTGGTATGCGAGCTGCTAACTCAGCCTCACCATCGCCTGGATTGGGGTTTGGGAAACTGAGGCAGGAGCATGGAAGCTGAAGAGCAAATCCTGGAAGCTTCCTTCAGTTCCTTCCGAGGGGGAGAACAGAATGCCAGAGATCCTCCAAGGAGTGTAGGAAAGATGGGTAGGTTGGGTTGGAGGGTGTGGCCGCTCAGAGAGCAATAGGATCACCCGAGAGAGAAGACGCAGCCGCATTTATAATGGTCAAGTCAGGGGCAGGCAGAGGACCTGCTCGGAAGAGTGGGGAGTGTTCATCCTGCGGAGTGCACCTGGGGTAGTGGCCCCCCTTCCTCCATCCTCCCTCACAGTCCCCTCGTCTCTCTCACCCCTGGGAGCTAGGACCTGGGGTGGTCTGTCCTCCCCGGGTCTCACTATCTTGTGTTTCACTTCTGCCCTCTTTGGAGGGTGAGGGAGGAGAGGTCATCACAGAGCAATGGAAGCAGTTTGGGGCTGTGGCCTCTGAGTGTCCTCCTTCTAGCCCTTGGGGTGGGAATGCAGGTGAGGGTGGCAGAACTAAGCCACCTCCATGCAAGTCCAGGAAGCAAGTGCCATGGGAGTAGGAGCTGGAGACAAAGAGGATTCAGGGCCCCAGGCTCTTTCCCAGGGCCCTCTGTCAGATTCTGCTCCTTCCCTGACTGCTGCCTAAGAACAGACATAGGACAGCACTGATGCTTAGACACCTCCCCGCCATCACCACTCAGTGGTACCTTTCCTCAGGGTCACCACCCTACATGTTCCCAGAGTCTACAAGGCCCCTCCAAATTCCCAGGATAGAGGGAGAGACTTCCCCTTTTCCAGGTACCTGGGAACAGCTTCAATGCCCAGTCTAGCCCCTTACCCTCACCCAGGTCCTCCCTCACCCACTACAGGGCCATAGGTTGCCTCTGTTTCTTACAAGTCCCCAAGAATCTTTCTCATTTATCCAGGTGGAGGGAGTCTGAAGCCAGCAGATGAACAGACAGAAACTGAACGATCCCCAAAAAGGTGAGTGAGGAGACAACTGATGATGGAGTGGAGGGGCCTGGATAGAAACTTACATTCTATCTGTGAGAGCAGCTGGGTCCTGGCATTGGTTCGGCCTCTGGTATTCCCAGGACTGTGCTGGCTCTTGTGGGAGCCTGAGAGTGCCCCAAGGGGCTAGCTGAGCACAGAGGCAGTGGTTCAGGCCTACCCAGAGCCTGTCGCCCTGCTGCCTTCTGGGGCTGCTCCCAGCTACTCTGTGCTTTCTTCTCTTGGATCCTTCCATTTCTAGCCTGCCCTCTGGGATAAACTTGGGAGGCCCAAACTATTAAGCATGGAAGAGGAAAAGGAAAGAAGAGCAGGGGTAATACAGGGGATATAGGGCAGGCTTCTGTGCTCTGGACTCCTCCATCCACTTGCTGCCTGGCCTTGGTCAAATCCCTCGACTTCTATTAGCCTCAGTTTTATTCCTTCCTTTTTAAATTTAAATTTTGTTTAAATCGAATTGCCATTACATTCCCATGGTTGAAAACTCAAAAAAGTAAAAAAGAAATCAGGAGAAAAATAAGTCTCCCTACTCCCTCCATCTCCCAGACAACCAGTTTCTCTTCTTGGTGGCAAACAATACTATTAGTTTTATAAATTCACTTTCCCAAGCTAGTTTGTAGAGATTTGAGCAGCATAAATGATCTCTCCCTTTTACACGTTTTATACAACCCATTCAATACTTCGCTTTTTTCCTTCACAGTGGATAATCATTTACATCACTACGTAAAGCATTTTCCCATTTTTTTAAATAACTATCTAGATGGGATTGCGTTTTTATAGACTATCTACAGTGTAGTTAGTCACTATTTTACTGACAGTTGTTTAGGCTGTGTCCAGGGTTTTAGAACTTTGATTTGCTCATCTGTGAAGTAGGTACTAATAGGTACTAATAATCTCACTTTGTAGGACAGTCACGAAGGATTCAAGAGCACACATGCCAAGTGCCTGCGTCAAAAAGTGCTCAAAAGGTGGGACACAGTGGCTCATGACTGTAATTTTAGAACTCTGGAAGGCCAAGGCAGGTGGATTGCTTGAACTCAGGAGTTCAAGACCAGCCTGAACAAGAGTGAGACCCACATCTCTACTAAAAATAGAAAAACCAGGTGCTGTGGAAGCATTTGTAGTCCCAGCTACTTGGGAGGCTAAGACAGGAGGATCACTTGAGCCCAAGAGTTTGAGGTTGCTGTGAGCTATAATGATGCCATGACACTCTACTCAGGATAACAGAGTAAGATTCTATCTCAAAAAAAAAAAAAAAAAAAAGTGCAGAAAAATTGGGAGTTGACTCCAAAATTAGAAGTGATTATTGTTCCTCTCATGTCATAGCCATCCAAAGGGCCATAGTTTGTCCTTCAAGTCCCCTCTTAAGTCCTGTCTCCTCCCAGGTTCTCCCAGTTACCTCTTCCTCCTGTTGCTCTCATCACCACCAACAGTGACCTTGAGCCAGACTGAAAGCTGCCTGGGAACAAGGTGTGTGCCCCACCTGCACTTGTGCTTCCTAGAACTCATGGCACAAAGAAGATGCTTAAGCTGGGCCTGGGGGAGCTCCTGTCTGCAGCTGAGCAGGGTGTGTGCTTTTCTCCGCAGGATGAGGGAGAGGGCCCCGCCGAACTGGAGCACAGGCGGCTGGCTGCTGGCACTGTGCCTGGCCTGGCTGTGGACCCACTTGGCCACAGCTGCCTCACAGCCTCCAACTGCCACAGGTTTGAGGAAGGTGACGGGGCCCAGGGAGGGGGTTTCCCAGCACACCTGGGGAGCTGGATGCCACGCTACCCTGTCTCACAGCAGGCAGATCTCCTAGGTAGGGATTCTGGCTCCTGTTCTGTTCTTCACCCAGGAAACTCTGTCCCCCTGTGCTGTCCCAGCCCAGAGAAGGCCTGGGCAGACCCGTTGCTCACCTTCCCTTCCAGACTGGGAGGTGTTCTGCAGAGGGAGAGGCCCTCAGTGGAGGATTGGGTCTAGTCTCCTGGCCTAATTCTGTGCTTTTCCTTCTGGGATGACTAAAGCCTGTGTAAGCGGATGATCCTCCCCTCCATTGTAAGCCCTGGGGCCCTCACCCAGAGGAAGCTGGAGAGGTGGGGGCTGGTGTGGGACCCCATCTTTCTCCCACACAAAGGCCAGGCTCAGGATGAGTGTGATGAGCATGGCCTCACAGAGGAGGAAGGAAGGACAGAAGCTTGGGAAGCAGCTGGAGGCTTCCCCTGCTCCCTCACTCCCCCCCCCACCCCCACCCCCCCCGCTGGAAATCTCTTGCCCCGAGCAGGGAGGAGAGGCCCGAGGACAAGCAGGGTGGGTGGGGGCAGCAGGGCCGGGGGCCCACCCTGTGCCTGATCCTGTGCTCCGGGCCCTCAGTGCTCGTGCCGCAGGGCACCTGCGAGGTGATTGCTGCTCACCGCTGCTGCAACCGGAACCGCATCGAGGAGCGCTCCCAGACGGTCAAATGCTCCTGTCTTTCTGGCCAGGTGGCTGGCACCACGCAGGCAAAGCCCTCCTGTGTAGACGGTGAGTGAGAGGCCAGGCCCGGACAGGATCCGGGCAGGGAGGCCCTGAGCAAAGCAGTGAGGAAGTCTGTTCGGGCCGCATCTGCTGGGATAAACTTCATACCCATCTCAGCGTATTCGTGATCACAGCCTTGAATGACATGGCCCCCTCCGCAGGGAGAAGTGTGGCCATCCACTTGTCATAGATAAAGACAGCTATGTTACGAGCCACTCACACGCGATGCCTGGTGTATATGCGGGTTCTCTGCATGCTCAGACTGCACTGGCCTTACTTTCCTGCAGACACAGGGTCGTCACCCTACTCCTTCCCCTGGCCACTTCCACACGCCTTCCTCTCATGCTCAGCCGTGGTTGCACTCTCCCCTTACAGGGACATGTGTGTTCCTTCACGCCCACCTGCCTTCCCACTCCCCCCTACACTGGTATGCTCACGCCCACTTGGCATCCCCGTAGATGACCGCTGTGCACTCCTGGCCCGCAGACCCCTTCAAATGGCACACACACTTGCTCCTGCGCACCAGGGGTATGTTGAAGATGACACCTCTATGCTAGTGACATGGTTGCCTTAGAGAGAGCTTTGCTCACCTTCACCCCTCGTCCTCTTTGGAGAGATGCAGGGATCTATGGGATTGAAGTTGATAGAGTTAAGCTCTCAGGCCTTAGCCTGAGTACTACTTCTCTGGGCAGCATGGAGTGGGGGAAAGATGAAGGAAGCACAGGGCTCAACACTGGGGTGTGTGGAAACATGCACCTCATTGGCAGACCCCCTCTTGAGTGTTCAGGGCCATGTTCCTGCCTCCTGTTCCCACAGCCTCCATCGTCCTGCAGAGGTGGTGGTGCCAGATGGAGCCCTGCCTGCCAGGGGAGGAGTGCAAGGTGCTCCCAGACCTATCAGGATGGAGCTGCAGCAGCGGACACAAAGTCAAAACCACCAAGGTATCCTGAGTGGACACTTCAGCCCACCCGTCTCTTGCTTCGTCACCTGGGGTTGAAAGGGACACAGGAGCCCGGTGGGAGGAGGGGGGTTCTAGAATGTCAGTACCCCAAAGTGAGATTGTGAACGATGGGAATACACCCCACACGATCCTCCCGAGTTTGTCCTGACTGGGGAGAGGAGTTAGGGGCTCTGCATTGGACCGCCAGTGTGTCTTGGGTAAATTCTTGATGTTCCATATGCTGTAGTTTTCTCCTCTTTGCCTGGAGTGAGTTTGCCTCCAGAAAATTCCAGGTCTATTAAAACAAAATGGAGAATTGAGAAAATTATCTAGATAATTCAAGGAGTCTCTACTTCCATCTGAGTTCTTGTACAGTAACCCGCCCGCCTCTGCCACTGGCTGTCCCTCCATCCCATCCCATTTCTACTGTTAACTCCCTACAGTTCATACCAGTTTCTGTATGTCCGGGGGCTCTGTCTCGGTGACAGCGCCCAAGAGCATTATTATTTTCATGGTTTGCTGCTTACATCACAGAACAAGAGTTAATTAAAATGTTATCAAACTCATTAGCAGTTCCATGCATGTCATGGTTTATCAGCTGCATCACTCTGTCATCTGCATGGAAGGGTGACACAGTGTGGCAGGCCATGGCTCTGCCTTCTGCTTTCCCATCCTGCCACCATACACAGCAAACAAACTGAAAAATAAAGAGGAAAGGTAACCTTCAGAGTCGTAAAGAGAGCCACCATTTTCATAGAGCACAGAACAAAAGGAATTATAAGAAGAAGTTTGACTGGATATAAGGTAGAGCTTTCTGTCTGTAGGCAGGGAAGGGAGACAGCCATTCTGAGTATGAGAGTGAGACCCTATGGGTTTGGGTCTGTAGCCTGTAATGCTGATCACTGCATTTGCAATTTGGTAGCTACTCTGAAACAGCCAGTGGTGAGGATTGTCTGCTTTCTGTGTGCATGGATCACATGCTTTCCTACTCTGGACTGCTTGGGGGGAAGGGATCAGCAGCAATGATCTCTAAGGGATCTACATATCCTGGGGAGTCTCTGCATGCTGGGATGGGAATAGGCATTCCCTTCTCTAACCTTCCCTCATCCCTTGCTCTCTAGGTCACACGATAGCTTTTGGGGGTCACGGCCTGGGCAGGACGGGCTTGATTGAGCCATGGACTGAAGAACGGTGTCACGCTGTTAGCCAGCAAATGTGAGGATTCACCTACTTGGACACATGTCTCATGCCAGGGCACCAACAGTCTTTCCAGGAACTTTTCAATGAAGCAGCTTGGCAAATATGTATGGGTCTTTAGCCACATACTTAGGATTGAGCTGAACTCTTGTGGGGACACAGAAAAAGGTCAAGACAAAACTCCTGCCCTTAAGGAATGTCCAGTCCAGCTGGGGAGTTGATGACACAGTTGAGATAATTTTGATTAAAGTGTATCAGACTGCTTCTGGGCACAGCGCACAAAGACAAGAGGTCACCCACCACCTCTCTCTTTCACATCAGTCCCAAATCCCCAGCAAGCTGCTAACATGTTGAAGGAAAACACTCTCTCTGTGTTCCAGAACTGTAGTATCCCATTGGAGTGGGATTGCATCGACCTAGGGAAGGAAAGCTAAAAGGAGGCCAATTTCCCAGCTGAGCTTCTGCAGAGGCATGGGCTGGTTCAGGCTATTCATTGGGTATGGGATGGACAGGACCTTAACATTTCCCTCATTCAAGAAACTCATGTTTTTGTTTGCTTATTTTTAGCAGATGAAAAAACTGACTCTTAGAGAAGTGGGGTGTGACTCACCCAAGATCTCATAGCCTGAGCTCCCAAACCTGTAAGCCTGGTGACTTTCTACCACTGCGTGTTGGGATTCCAGCCTGGGCCTTCCAGGTTGATTTTCTCTTAAGTTCAGGAATCTGCAAAGTACTGGCTGGACAGCAGCAACATTTTTCTTGGGAGATGGTAGAGCAGGAACTTTTACCGTGGTCATTTTTCTTTTCTCTCCTCTTCTCTTCTCTTCTCTTCTCTTCTCTTCTCTTCTCTTCTCTTCTCTTCTCTTCTCTTCTCTTCTCTTCTCCTCTCCTCTCCTCTCCTCTCCTCTCCTCTCCTCTCCTCTCCTCTTCTCTCTCTCTCTCTCTCTCTTTCTTTTTTCAGACAGAATCTCACTTTGTCGCCCTTGGTAGAGGGCTGTGGCGTCACAGCTCACAGCAACCTTAAACTCTTTGGCTTAAGCAATTCTCTTGCCTCAGCCTCCCAGGTGGCTGGGACTACAGGCGCCTGCCACAATGCCCGGCTATTTTTTTTGTTGCAGTTGTCGTTGTTTAGCTGACCTGGGCCGGGTTCGAACCTGGATCCCTCAGTGTATATGGCTGGCACTGCAACCCCTGTGCTACAGGCGCCAAGCCACCATGGTCATTTTTCTTTTGTCTGAAATCATCCAGAATATTTACACACCAGGGTGTGAGACCATTTGGTCCCCATTCTGCCCTCACCTCCCCAAGCCCCACACAGGTCCTCTGACAGTCCAGAGGTTGCTCAGCCCAGTTGCGTCTGGGACACTCTGAGCTGGCATCTCCATTGCCGGCTCTGACCCCCTCTTTTGAGGTCTTTAGGCTGTAACTCTCAGAAGCTCTGGCTCCAGGAGGGAGTCTGGGTGGCTGGTCAGAGTCCTTTCCTTTCCAAGGCTCCTGCTAGGTGGGGGGTGGGGGGGGTGGGGGACTGGCAGTCTTTAGTCTCTGTTTAGGACTAAGGGATTGAAGGTCAGCACAGTCAGGATGACACCCAAGATAATTTGGGGATGACACACAGGCTTCACAAATGTGGAGGCATGGGCTACTTAGATATCTCATCAGTAAGGAAATTGTGACAGCTGGGATTGGGATCACCAGGGCCTTAGCAAGAGGGGGATTGGTAGAGACCAACCTGGACAATGTTGAATTCTGACCCTCAGATGACTGTCCAGGGCTGTTTCAGTTCCTCCCTCCCTCCCCATCTAGTAGAACCAAGACTGTTCGAAAGTTCCTCTTCCTCATTCCAGTCCAGTTTATTTTCTTGTTTTTGTTTTGATTTGGATAATTGAATAAACAGTGTTATCCGCATCTCATTAGACTAAGTATCAGAACTCTGACAACTTTGAATCTCTGCAGACAGTGGAGATCATGGCAGGTAGCCAAGGAGGTAGTCAAAGGTTGTCATTACCTCCTTGAGGCTAGGGGACAGACAAAAGGCTTAGTAAACTTTTTTTTGGAAAGGGCTAGATAGAAAATACTTTAGACTTTGCATACCACATACAGTCTCTGTTACATAGTCTTTGTTTTTGTTGTTCATGTTTGTTTTGTTTCATTTTGTTTGAAAATCTTTAAAGAATGTAAAAACCATTCTTAGCTAGAGGGCTGGGAAAAAACAGACTTTGGGTTTTTTTCACCAGGTTGCCAAGCCCAGCGAACCTTTGATGGCAGGCCAGTTCTGCAGCTTGGGACTGCCTCCCAGCCTCCTGCCTGTGCCCTGGGAACCTGAGCCTGAGGGCTGGGTTGGGTTTTGTTTTTCTCCTAATGCTCCTTGAGAGATGGGTGAGTGAATTATTTAGGCTACAAAAGAGGCAGCTTTAGCAGAGTCAGACAATAAGCGCCTATTCTGGAGGCCAAGATACGGGCTTCTTCACTGCCTCACTGCCCTGGAGCCTGTGTCCAGGGAGAGGGCTCCAGACGCCTGCTGTGTCCACAGCCACTGGGCAGTGAGCTGGGGAGTAAGCGTGACAGTGGGGATGATGTACAAACTCTCCTTCTGCCAAAGTCTGGGTCCCCCAACCTTCCCTGACCTTCCTCATCCCTGCTTACAGAGATTTCTTTCCTTTGGCATGCTGGAAGTTGCTGATTCATTTTTTTAACTCCTTAAAGCCTCCATTTCCATCTGACCTGTTCGGGTATTTATTTGGTGAGATTTGAGGAATACCTTTTATATGGCCAGAAGAACCTATAAAGAACAATCTGATGGATGGGGGAAAGCCCCCCATCTTCCCACTGTAGCACCCTAGGGTCTTATTTCCAACTGTATTGCAAACAATATTTGTGTGCCTTTTGTGGTTGTTACAATGGCAGCTAGAAATGTAAATTAATTTTCCTGGAACAAAGAGTTTCTGAAGTCATTTTTCTTGCTCTTTTCTCCTTCATGAGATAGGAACTCAGATTCTCAGAAGTTAGCTGGTACTCTACTATCTGTAGCTGTAAGGGCCTTCCAAAGGTTGCAAACTAGAGGTGACCATGTGCCCGATTTGTCTTGGCCTCCTAGCAATTTCATTAGCATTAATTGGGAGTGACATCCTAATTAATGGCCACAGACAGTTGCCAGGATTGAGGCTGCAACTTTCCTAAAATCACAAACTTACTGCTAGAAGGGATTTTAGAGACCAGTTAGCCAACTCCCTCATTTGACAGATGAGGAAAAGGAGCCTCAGAGATGTTAGGTGATTTTCCCAAAGACACACAGCAAGCTGGTGGCTGTCCCAGGATCCAGACAAGTGTTCTTTCTGCTGTTGCATATCACATCTAACCCTAGTACAAAGAAGAAACCTGAAAAGAAGGCAGGATTTCAGCAAGGATGAATGTGAAAGAGTCTACGCTAAAATCACCCAACGCTGTGAGTGCAAGGGGACAGAAAGAAGAATGGAAAACATTTAGAGATAAATACACGGAGAGCTTCCAACACCAAAGCACAGCACAAAACAACCATAAGGAAACTTACCTTACATCCAAACGATTGATTGTTATCCATTCCAGAGGAGATATAACAGAGCAGCTGTCCATCTTTTGGAAGATCTGTGAAACCAGCCTTGATGGCTTCTGGGTACTTTAGACTTCATTGCAGGGATCTGTAAACTAAAGTCCATGGGCCAAATCTGGCCTGCTGCTTTTTTTGTAAATAAAATTCTATTGGAATATGACCATGTTTGTTTGTTTATTATTATCTATGGCTACTTTTGTGTTGTAACAGCAAAGTTGAATTATTGTGAAGAGACCATATGTCACACAAAGCCCAACATATTTATTTGACCTTTCATAGAAAAATTTTGCCAACTGCTGTCTGGTGTTTTAAGTGAACTTTTCTCACCCTTGCAATCTGGGAAAGAATAACTTTGCATTGTATTCTTGCATTTGGGGATACGTATTTTTCTGAGGCTGTGTCTCTGTCTCCTTTAATCCTTTCTGGTGCCACTTGTGATATCTAACAACCAAAGAAATAAAGACATAAAAACTAAGACAGAGGCCAAGAGAAAGACTTGGAGCAGATGGCTGCTTCCCCAATATGTTGGCACACTTCAGATCAGTTGAGCGCCTATTTTCCGAGTTTGTGCAACTTTTTTTTTGAGACAGAGTCTCACGTTGTTGCCTCTGGCACAGTGCCATGGCCGTATAGCTCACAGCAACCTCAGACTCTTGGGCTCCAATGATTCTCTTGCCTCAGCCTCCCAACTAGCAGGGACTACAGGCATCCACCACAATGCCTGGCTAGTTTTAGAGATGGAGTTTTGCTCTTGTTCAAGCTGATCTCGAACTTGTGAGCTCAGGCGATCCACCCACCTTGGCCTCCCAGAGTGTTAGGATTACAGGCATAAACCATTGCGCCTGGCCTAAGTTTGTGTAACTTTTAGGCATAAGGAAAATAACTGTGTGTGCACCCCTGTGCAAATATGTAATTGTGCATGCATGCGTGTCATTGGTGTTTCTGTGTGTCGGACAATTCAAGTATCTCTGTGCCCACAAGCAAGGACAATATTCAAAATACCAGTTTAGCACAGAGATGCACTGATTGAGACAGAGGCCAGGACAGAGCACACTGTCTGCACACAGCCCAGCAGGCGACTATACCTTCCCATTCCTCCTCTGAGGCTAAGATGAGTCTCCAGAACAGGGGAGGGTTTCTTTTCACTCTTCCCCCAGTGTGAGCAGCTAAGCTGGTTCCTGATTTCCTTGGATTGTGATTTGTCAGCAAATGTGAGTCTGGGTGTGCACAGACCCAGCAGCTACCAGACTCAGATGGCTGTAAATGTTGTATTTGGAAAAAATATGTAGACTGGGCATAAGCAGGTCTAGGCGATTGCCCTTCAAGCCATACATGAGGCTACAAACTTTCCTTCAGTCTGGCTTAGAGGAAGAAGATTCTAACCATTTTCAAAGACTGGATTGACCCACAGCATTGATTTTCAACTGGCGTGCCATGAAAAGAGCTTAGATGTGTTGCAAAAAATTTTAAAGATAATTAAATTATTTGCAAAAGAAGTTCAAAGTGCAGTAAGTATATTCTTTTTTTTACTCTTTTTAAAAATCAACATAATTTAAGCATGTGGTGGAAGTTTAACTACAGGTTCAAGTGTGCCATGAGATAAAAAAGGTTGAAAAACACTGACATACAGGTTGGCCGACTGACTAGGAACACACCATTGCTTCTGTTAGTGAATGTCTACCAAGGGTCAAGTACCATGCTAGGCTCTTCATATAAGTAACAGAATGTTAAACAGGACTTTCCCCATTTCAAAATTTGAACAGAGGCCATAAAATTCAGGAAAACTATTCTAAACTACTCCCACATTCCAAGTCAAGATGCTAGGCTATTTTTACAGACTTGCAATAAGGGTGGCCATTACCCCTCTCCAGATTGTACAAGAGGAGGCTAACAGTTAAGGTTAAAGAGCAGGCAGTAATGAAGATCTATCTGGAGAGAATGGTTAATTTCTGCTACCTGCAGTCAAAGGTGTGATTTGTTCTTACTTTAACTCACTTAAGAGGAAGATTCTAGAGAAGAACTGTAAGAGTTTGACTTGAATTGATTGTCATGTGAAGGAACGAGGGACTCAGGCCTGAAGATAATCTGAGGGTGAGTGACCGTGCCTGGCTTGCTGCCCTGGACAGTGAGTCCACAGATCTGCCTTGAGCGTGAGCTGCCTCTCAGAGCTTAGTAGAGCATGAACGTGTGCATGTTTTCCATGGGCCAGATGTGGACTGCCCAAGAGGGCTGCCTGGAAAAGAGAGGAGGCCCAATCTGGGGAAAGACTAGCATGAACCAGCGGGTGTCATTAGTGGCCAGTAGGAGGCATCATCTGAGTCAAGGGACATATTAGTGCAAGATCCTAGACAACAGGACACCTAGAATTCTGCCCAGGAAACGCCTTCCCAGAAAACAATGCCTAAACTCTGAGATGGGAAGAGCCTTAGACTTGCAGACATTAATTCATTCATTCAATATCAAGAAGCTAATAATACTGTGTCAACTTGGGTAAGCTGGAACTACATTTCCCTGAATCCTTTTTCCTGCATGGTGTCAGCTTAGATTTGGCCAAAAGATTAATTCGTCAGTGATTTATAAGGCAGAGAAGTACAGCAGCAGCAGCAGCCGCAGCAACAGCAATAGCAACTACTTTGGTTTTATTTGTTTTTGTTTTGAGACAGAGTCTCACTTTGTTGCTCTTGGTAGAGTCCCATGGTTTCATAGCTCAAAGCAACCTCAAACTCCTGGATCCTCTCACCCCAGCCTCCTGAGTAGCTGGGACTACAGGTACCTGCCACAACACTGGCTATTTTTAGAGAGGGGGGGTCTCACTCTTACTCAGGTTGGTGTCGAACTCTTGAACTCAAGCCATCCACCTGCCTCGGCCTCCCAGAGTGCTAGGATTACAGGTGTGAGCCCCTGGCCACTACTCCCAGAAAACAATTACTTTCTGAAAGTTGCAGTTAGGCTGGCAGCAGGTTCCAGGCTGTACTAATCTCCCGCACTCCACATCCAGCTTTACTTAGCAACTCCCAGCCCTTCTGACCACCAGAAACTCCAGGCCAATCCCGGCACAGAGGCAACAGACTTCCATAAACTTCTCTCTAGGATCCTATTCTGGCTGCTAGCATGTGTGAGTCCTGAAAGTTTGATTATTGGCTTTTCTCTGATTCTCCAACTTCTTCATTCAGAATCTTTTTTTTTTCTTTTGAGACAGAGCCTCAAGCTGTCACCCTGGATAGAGTGCTGTGGCATAGCTGTGGCACAGCTCACAGCAACCTCCAATTCCTGGGCTCAAGCGAGTCTCTTGCCTCTGCCTCTCAAGTAGCTGGGACTACAGGCGTCTGCCACAACGCCTGGCCATTTTTTGGTTGCAGCCATCATTGTTGTTTGGCAGGCCCAGGCTGGATTCGAACCTGCCAGCTCAGGTGTACGTGGCTGGCGCCTTAGCCCATTGAGCCACAGGCACCCAGCCACATTCAGAATCTTATTTCCCCAGTTTCTCCAAAAATTCTGTGAAGCCATCTTCCTATAATAAATCTCTTGGCATATAATACTCTTAGTGTCTGTGCTCCCCTGATAGAACCCTGACTGACGCCATTAGTATCTATATCAAACACAAGGCCAGGCATGGTGGCTCTCACCTGTAATCCTAGCACTCTGGGAGGCCAAGGTGAGTGGATTGCTTGAGCTCAGGAGTTCAAGACCAGCCTGAGCAAGAGCGAGACCCTATGTCTCTACTAAAAATAGAAAAATTAGCCAGGCGTGGTGACAGGAGCCTGTAGTCCCAGCTACTTGGGAGGCTAAGGCAAGGGGATGGCTTGAGCCCAGGAGTTTTAAGTTGTTATGAGCTATGATTCTACGAAACACTACTAAGGGTGACAGAGTGAGACTGTCTAAAAAAAAAAATTATTTGCATTTAGTTGCTGATTGTTAAAGATTATGCTCCTAATAAGCCAAGTGAACATCAATAAACTTTTCAGAAAAATCTTTGAAAGTTTACACAGAAACAATCGGTTACATTGTAGACATCATGGATTAAAAGATGTAGGAGAGGGAAGGGAGTGGGGCCCAGGCCGGGTGGGCTGCAGCCGTGTGCGGGCGTGCTGCATTCCTGTCGGGTGGGAAGATGAGGGGGTGCGTGCAAGATTTGAGGAAGGGGATTTGGTCTCTAGGGTGGGGGGCAGCCCTCCCAGACCAGGTTCTGCCTGAGACTTTCCCCTGCACACTCACTGGAAAATTACTGCCAGGGACTCTTCTCCAGGCTTTACTGAGAGAAGTGGGCAGCTGCCAGCGTCCCTTCTTCCTCTGAGCAGCCCCGCCACATGGACCGAGGACCACTGGGACCGGCGGCGGGGTGGAGAGGGTGTGGCGGTGCCTCTCTCGGAGCCAGGACCGCAGGAGATTTGGCGGTTGGCAGCTTCTCACAGAGAGCGAGCTCCCAGTCGCAGGCCGTGTCCACGAAATGAGCCTCAGGGGGCGACAGTGGGACCCGGTGGGACCCGGGAAGCTCCCGGGCGATTCCGAACAGCGAGTCAGATCCCCAGCAAGGGGCCAGCCCTGGGAGGAGAGGCGCGGCTTCCTGCTCACGGCTGCACTGGGCAACTCTATCGCGGAAGGCCGCGGGCTGAGCGCCAACCTGGATCAGTCAGACTCAGGGTCTGAGCCTGTGGGTCGCCAGCCTCCTGGGGTGTGTGTAGTGGGGGCCTTGGGGGGGGCTCCTCTCATGTCTCCTTGCTGGGCGGAGGCTTCTCTATTCCAATCCCTGGCCAGGGGGACGGCGCCCGGGCTCCCGTTGGGCTGTTCTCGCCCGCGGGGCCCCTACCTGCTCCTAGGGCCATGCGGCTTCCCAAGGCCCAAGTCATTGCGCGGGTCCCTCCAAATCAGGTTAATCCGTGACCCGGATGGGGCGGTTCCTGTGCGTAATGCAAGCACGGATGCCCGGCCAAGGCCTCGGAGATCCATGAGCCAGGTCACCGTGGAGTGGACACGGTTCGGGTCCTCGGGGTTCATCCATCCTCTATGGGCAAAGCCCAAGCAGGTGTGAAGATGCATTTTGGATGGGGTGTTCTAGGTCTGTGGCCTCTGGAAGTGAAGCCACTCTTTGCAGCTGGGCTGGTCTCGCGCTCCAACCCCAAAGCCCATGAGAGCCGACTGCAAAGGTCTGGGTGTGACAGATATGATGTCATCTCCACCAGCTCCGAGATCCGGGTCACCCGGCCTAATGCTGTTAATCTTGGATTCCTCTCAATGCCCGGCCTGTGGCACCTGGGTAAAGTCTCCACGCAGGAAGGCCTAGGACCCGTGGGTCAAACTGGGGAGGCGGGACAGTGCAGATGTTGTCTGTTCAAATTGAAGCTCCACGGAAAGCTGTACCCCCTTATTTAAAAAAAAAAAATCAACTTTATTGAAGTGTAGTTTACTTGCGATAAAATGCATTCCTTTAGAGTGGATTTTAGATGCGTTTTTGACACATTCTATACCACTACCACGATCAAGATACAGAACATTTCCATCTCCTCAAAAATTGCATCCAGGTTGCCCTCAGTACCCACCAGCATACACACGCTGTCCCGCACTCCTGGGCTCCGGCCTCTGGACCGCCTCCTGCCACTATGACAGTGTCTATTTGTATTTTCTGGAATTTCATGTAAATAGAATCATGCACTGGGAACTCGGTCTGCTTTCACTCTGAGCAATGTTCTTGAGAATCATCTGTATGGTAGGCTCAGCAGTTCACTCCTTTTTATGACTGAATGACTAAACATCCGTTGGTTGTCTGGTTGCACCCAGTTTGTTTATCCTTACTCGTTCATAGACATTTGGACTTTTCCCCAGGTTTGGCTATTTTGAATTCAGCTTTTTTTTTTTTTTAAATCTGATTCAACACCTGATGATGAATTAAGCTGTTTTGAAAATTTGTTCAAGTCTGTGTGGACATATGATTTCCTTTCTCTTGGATATGTGCCCAGAAATTACATTGCTAGATCATATCAGAAAATGCATGTTTAATTTTATAAGAAGCCACTAACTTGTTTTTTAAAGTGTTTGAAACAGAAATGTTTTACTAGTGGTATACATGTATGTGAAAGGGCCAGTCATCTCCACATGTTCAGCAGTATTTGGTATTGTTACTCTTGTTAACTTTAGTTAGTCTACTAGTTGATGCCCAGTAGTATCTTGTATTTTTATTTTTTGGTATCTTGTATTTTTAAATTTCATTTCTTTAATAACTAATTATCATGAGCATCTTTTCATGGGTTCATTTTAAAACTCACATAGCTGGGTAGCATCTGTGGTTCCGTGAGTAGGGTGCTGGCCCCTTACACTGAGGGTGGCGGATTCAAACCCACCCCGGCCAAACTGAAACAAAAAAGTAGCCAGGCGTTGTGGCCGGCGCCTGTGGTCCCAGCTACTCGGGAGGCTGAGGCAAGAGAATCACCTAAGCCCAGGAACTAGAGGTTGCTGTGAGCTGTGTGATGCCACAGTACTCTACCGAGGGCGATAAAGTGAGACTCTGTCTCTATAAAAAAAAAAAAATTCACATACCTTTGTTAGAGCATTGACTATTCAAATATTTTGTTTATTTTTATTTGTTTTATATTACTGAGCTGAAAAAATATTTTATATATTTAGGATATAATTCTCTTTCCTAATACATGTTTTGCACATATTTTCTCACAGTCTGGTTTGCTTTTTCTTTTTCTTAACTCTGTATTTCAAACAGTAAAAGTTTTGTTGTGGCGAAGTCCAATATTTAATGTTTTTGTTGTGGTGAAGTCCAATGTTTATTCTGCTTCTAGGAATAAAACAGTGAGGAAACAGTGCAAAAATAAACTCTTACACCAAGTTCTTTTCTTTTTCTTTCTTTCTTTTTTTTTTTTTGAGACCGAGTCTTACTATGTCACCCTTGGTAGAGTGCTGTGGTGTCACAGCTCACAGCAACCTCAAACTCCTGGGCCCAAGCGATTCTCTTGCCTCAGCCTCCCAAGTAGCTAAGACTGCAGGCACCCACCACAATGCCCCACTATTTTTTTGGTTGTAATTGTCATTCTTGTTTGGCAGGCCGGGGCTGGGTTTGGACCCGCCAGCTCCAGTGTATGTGGCCGGTGCCCTAGCTGCTGAACTACAGGCACTGAGCGACACCAAGTTATTTTCAAAGAAATAACCTGTTGCCTTAGAGAGGCAAACAGCTTCACATGCCAAGAGGTAGCAAGGAAGTGCTGCCTGACCTAAAACCTCACAGGGTTTTTATTGTGGTAGTAACGACATTGACATTTCAAATAATACTGAAATTATCAAGATAATCTGGGGGTAGGAGAGGAGCTCTGACAATACCTGTTGAGGTCTTGTCCCAACATCAAAGCCTTTATAAACAAAGTATAGGGCAGTAGTAGTAGTTAAGAGAACTACTTTAAAATTGACCTTAAAAAAGAACATACGTTAATGGGAGGTGGAAGGGGTAAACAGTAAGTATTTTCTTTTTCTTTTTTTTGAGACAGATCTCACTTTGTCGTGTTCAGTAGAGTTCTGTGGCATCGCAGCTCACAGCAACTGCAAACTCTTGGGCTCAAAGACTTCTCTTGCCTCAGCCTCCCAAGTAGCTGGGACTACAGGCACCCGCCACAACGCCTGGCTATTTTTTAGAGACAGTCTTGCTGTTGCTCAGGATGGTCGTGAACCTGTGAGCTCAGGCAATCCACCCACTTCGGCCTCCCAAGTGCTAGGATTATAGGTGTGAACCACCATGCTGAGCCCAATATCCACAACTTTCTTTTCTTTCTTTTTTTTTTTTTTTTGTTGTTTTTTGTTTTGGCTGGGGCAGGGTTTGAACCCGCCACCTCTGACATATAGGGCCAGCTCCCTGCTCCTTTGAGCCATAGGTGCCACCCCCAATGTCACCTACTTTCTAATCTAAAGTACTGATCTATTCTAACAGGCCTAAATGGTCATTTTCTAATCTGACTTATGAACTATTTCAAACCAGTCAAACATTCTGTCCTTTATTGCTGTCTTCAGCTTCAAAGGTTAAGGAAACAGGCTCTTACCTTTTTGTGTTCTTTAACAACTGCTTGGCTATTTTTATTTCCTTTTTACTCTTCTAGCCTTAACCCCCAGATGTTCCTTATTTTCTTGTATAGTTTGTGACTTTGGGCTCCTATCTAAGAAATCTTTTGCCTTACAGAAGGTTGCACAGGCTTGACGTCTGTGGCTCAACGGGCTAAGGTGCCAGCCATATACACCTGAGCTGGCGGGTTTGAATCCAGCCTGGGCCCACCAAACAACAATGACGGCTGCAACCAAAAAATGGCCGGGCATTGTGTGGGCGCCTGTAGTCCCAGCTACTTGGGAGATGGAGGCAAGAGACTCGCTTGAGCTCAGGAATTGGAGGTTGCTGTGAGCTGTGATGCCACGACACTCTACCCAGGGTGACAGCTTGAGGGTCTGTCTCAAAAAAAAAAAAAAGGTTGCACAGATTTTCCCTTATTTTCTTCTTACAAGTTTTAGGTCTAAGGTCTATTTAAAGTTAAATTCTATATATGGTGTCAATAAGGGTTGGAGTTCATTTTTTTCTGTGTGAATATCCCACTATTCCAGCACTGTTTGTGTAATGGACTTTTCTTTTTCTATCAAATTACCTTGGCACCTGTGGTAGCTAAACTTTAAGGTGGCATTTAATGAATACAGGCCCCTGTGTTCCTCCCATGGGATTGGTTGCCTTGGTTGACCTGTGTAGCCAATACAGTTTCATGGAAATGAGGGAGCAAAATTTACTGCACTAGGTCATAAAAACATTGGCTTCCATCTTGCTCTTTTGGATCACTCACTCGGGGAAGCCAGCTGGATACTCTAGCCACTCAACAGAGAGTTTTATGCGGTAAGGAACTGGAGCCTCCTACCAACAGCCAGTGTCTACCCATCAAAGAGGTAAGTGAGCCATTTTGGGAGCACATCTTCTAGCTTCAGTCAAGCATTCAGACAACCAGCTTTAGCCAATATCTTGACTGCAACCTCATGAGAGGGCCTGAAATAAGACCTCACATCTAAACCGCCTTTGAATTGCTGATCTACAGAGATGACATTTCTGCTCTCTTAATCTTGTTATGTCTATTCTTATGCTCATACCACACCTTCTTGATTACTAGCTTTTTATTATGTGTTTTATAGTAAGCCTTAAAGCCCTCTGATATTGTTTTGTTTAAAAATTGTTTTACAAAAAAGAAATCATTGTACTGTTCTAGGTTCTTTATCTTTTTATATCAGTTTTAGAAATAGCTTATAAATTTCTATAAAGATTTTACTGAGATTTTAATTGGGCTTGCATTGAATCTATAGTTTTAGTTTGGAAAAAACTGATATCTTAATAATTTTAAGTCTTATGACCTATGAATGTGGGTTATCTCTGCATTTATGTAGGTTTTCTTAAAAATTTCTTTTCTGTGTGACACCACGGCACTCTACCAAGGGCAATAGAGTAAGACTCTGTCTCTACTAAAAAAAAAAAAGTTCTTTTCTTTTTTTTTTTGGTTGAGACAGAGTCCCACCCTATACCCTGAGCAGAGTGCAATGGTGTCCTAGCTCACAGAAACCTCAGACTCAGGCAGTGGGCATCCGGCTACTTCCACCTCCAGCTGCTGGGATTATAGGCGGTTGCCTTGGCATCCAGCTGGGTTTTTCATTTTGTTAGGAGTCGGGATCTCACTCTCACTCAGGCAAGTCTTGCACTCCTGAGCTCAAGCAATTCTCCCTCTTTAGCCTCCCACAGTGCTGGGATTACAGGCGTGAGCCAGGGTGCCTGGCTATTTTCTTAAACATTTCAAAGCAATATTTTACAGTTTTGTGTGTTCAGGTTTAGGTCTTGCAAATATTTTGTACAACTTACCCCTAAGTGTTTCTTATGTTTGATGATACAATGAATGGTACTGTGTCTTAAATTTCTATTTCTAATTGGTTGTTGCTATTATATAAGCATGATGTAAAGTTGACATTTGAATATTGAACTTTTATCTTGTGACCTTTCTAAATACCTTTCTTAGTTCTAGTAGCTTATTAAAAGATTCCTTTGGATTTTTTACATAGATGATCATGTTGTATTTATATAATATTAATTTTACTCTTCTGTTTTAATTTGGAAATCTTTTATTTATTTCTTGCCTTATTTCATTAATTGGGACCTCTAGTGCAAAAATAAATAGAAGTGGTGAGAACAATGTTGCTCCTATTCTGATTTGGGGGGAAACATTCAGTTTTCACCATTAAATATTATCTTAATTGAAGGGTTTTTATATGCATTCCTTATTAGATTGATAAAGTTACCTTCTATTACTAGTATACTGAGAAATTTTATCATAAATGGATGTCGAGTTTTCTCAAATGCCTTTCTATATTTATTGAGATGATTATATGGTTTTCTTTTTATAGTTGAGTAATATGATAAGTTAATAAAGTTTCTTTGTTTCTTTTTTTCTTTGAGATAAAGTTTCTTTTTTGTCACCCTCAGTAGAGTGCTATGGCATCACAGCTCACAGCGACCTCCAACTCCTGGGCTTAGGTGATTCTCTTGCCTCAGCCTTCTTAGTAGCTGGGACTACAGGTGCCTGCCACAACGTCCAACTATTTTTTGTTGCAGTTTGGCCAGGGCTAGGTTCGAACCTACCACCCTGGGTATATGGGGCCAGCGCCCTACCCACTGAGCCACAGGCGCTGCCTAATAAAGTTGATTTTTGAATGTTAACCAAATATTGCATCATTCCTTAAACAAGCCTCATTTAAGCATGATGTATTTTTTTGTTATTTTCTTATTATATTTCTGGATTTGATTTGCTAATATTTTGTTAATATATTGGGATATATTGGTCTGAAATTTTCTTTTCTTATACTATCTTTTTCTTTGTTTTGGAACCAAGAGATGCTGGCCTCACAGAATGAGTTGAAAGGTATTTACTCCTCTCTTATTTTCAGGAGAGTTTATGCAAAGTTTGTATGATTTTTTTCTTCAGTGAAAGAAGTAAACCCATCCAGCTTGAAGTTCTCTTTGTGAGAAGGTTTGTAATCACCAAATTCTTTAAAGAGAGTATTATATATTACATAATATTATAATGAATATTCATGTTATTTATTCTAAATCAAGCATCTGTCTTTCAAAATATTATTTCTATTTCATCTAGGTTATTGAATTTATTGGCATAAACTTGTTCAGATTATTCCTTTATTATCTTTTTATCATCTGTACAACCTGTAGTGATATTTTCTTTTTCATTCATAATATTAGTGTGTCTTTTCTCTTTTTTTTCTATTTAGTCTTTTTTTTTTTTTTTTTTTGAGACAGAACCTCAAGCTGTCACCCTGGGTAGAGTGCCGTGGCATCACAGCTCACAGCAACCTCCAATTCCTGGGCTCAAGCGAGTCTCCTGCCTCTGCATCCCAAGTAGCTGGGACTACAGGCGCCCACCACAACGCCCGGCCATTTTTTGGTTGCAGCCACCATTGTTGTTTGGCAGGTCCAGGCTGGATTTGAACCCGCGAGCTCAGGTGTACATGGCTGGCACCTTAGCCCGTTGAGCCACAGGCACCGAGCCTTTTCTATCTAGCCTTACTGGAAGTTTTTAGTATCTTCTCAAAGAATCAGCTTTTGAGTAAATGATTACTCAACTTGGTTGTACTTTTTAATCTCTAGAAGTTCCATTTTTATTTTTTAAACATTTCCCATTTCTCTTATTTTCATGTTTGTCTTGAACTAGTTGAGCATAAGGAACATGTTTATAATAACAATTTTAACATTAATATATGCTAAGTTCATCATTTTAGTTTTGGGTCTATTTGTACGGACTGACTGATTTTTGTCTTCCTACTATGAATCACATGTTCCTGCTTTTTGGAATGTCTAGTAAATTTTGAGTGGATGCTGGACATTGTGCATTTTATGTTACTGAGTGCCACCATTTTCTTGGGCTTTTCCAGCTCACTACATTTTCTTGTACTTCTTTGAAAATTGTTAGGCTGTTACCTGCAGATAGTTAAGCTACTTGCAGTTAGTTTCATCTTTTGGAACCTTATTTTGTTGTGGTTTTAGAATAGCCTTTATTCTAGGACTTATTTAGCCTCACTTCTAAAATGTAGCCTTTCTGTGGTCTTTCCATAGAGCAATTCCCCATCCACCATTGATTTGGATATTGAAACTGGTTATGTCACACATAAACCCAGAGGGTAGAAAAATATTCATTGCTCACATAACGGGACTTTCCAGGGAGAGCAGAGCAAGCATCCAAGCCAATTTGGAATAAATTGAACAAGGAAGAGATGAGTTGCTTTCAATGTTTTTAATGAAGTCAAGGCTAGGGTGAAGGTTCTTTCATACAGACTAGTTTTTGACCTTTTCCTGCTGGTGCTAAGGAGGGAAGCATGTAGCTTTCTTATGGGCTTGTCAAGATCAGTTTTTAAAAAAGGGAAGAGGTGAGACTTGAAGTTGTCAGCAGTCAAACATCAAAAAAATAGGGTCAAACTCTTTTAGTAATAGTCCTGTACTGTCTGTTACCCAGTGTCCAAAAATAGCTATCACATATATTTTTGTCTGTTTTTGGCATAAAGGCAATTGCAATAGCAGTTGATCCTTAAGGGGAGGAGGGGAAGTCTCTATGCTCCATTTAAAAACTGGGTTAGCAATGATGTGCTCATTCAGCACAGGTGAACTGGGAGGTATTTTATTTTGGCTTTTTGACTTGTAGCACCTGGACTAAGTCCTAGACAGTCAGGGAGGCCCTCTTGGGGAAGGTCTCTAATCCACCTCCAGTGGGCAAGGCAGAAAGTTGAGAACTCATGAATTTTCCAACATTCTTTGCAGAAAAGGCTTTGCACAGGTCTGGATATGTGTTTGATGTTTACAAAACATTTGGCCATTGTCAAAGCATTTCTATATGCTACTTTGTCTCCTTTAGTCTCTGCAACAAATGAGAGGGAGAATGGGCAGAGGGCAGAGGAGGTACTTTGTCACTGACTCTTCCTTGCCAGCCCAGCAAAAATGAGGAAGGGTCTTGACATGGGAAAAGAGATGGAAAAGATTAGCAAAACTATGATTTGCCAAAATGTGAGTGCCTGCATTTAATTTTCCTTGAGAAAAGTCATTATTATGGTCCTATTTTTAAGATAAAAAGTTTGCTTACCAACCTCACAGCTATTAAGTGGCTTGATTGAGACCTGAGTGCTCAACCAACAAGGCCTTGGGCATAGCTGCAGACTTGGGCCCTGTGAAAATTACAGACCTGGACTTTGAATTTCCACAGACCATGAAACCTGAGGCATCCCACTTAGCATAGGACTCTCTCTGATCCCCAATTTCCAGAGTCTTCTGGGATGAGCTTCCAACTCATCCAACTCTCTCAGCCGGTCAGGAGAACAGCTTTAATATCATTGTCTGTTGATATCTCAGATCAGAGCTGGCCTTCTCTCCAGGGCAGTCAAAGTGGCCTCCCTGGATGGAGGGTGGAAAAGACAGCTGTCCCTTGTTGATAGAACTGCTCCCCAGGCAAAGGAAGCACCATGAAGGCAGCAGAGAACAGTAGTGAAGAGAGCAAGGATCAGAGATGACCCTGGCAGCTGCTCTTGGGAGCCGTGTTGCCTAAAGTCATACCTTGTCCCTGTGCTGGGCAGCATTGGATGGGCTCTGGATTGGAAGTCCTTGTCTGAGAAATGAGTGGCCAGAGACAACAGTTCCTGTGGCTCTTCAAGGCTGGTGTCCCGTGGTTAGAATCTTACTGCTGTTGGTGGTTCTGAGTCCACTTGATCCAGGTCCCCTTCTTCTCTTGCACCTGTCACACTGTTCCTCAAACCGGAGTCCCGGCTTCCCCCAGCCCTTGCCAAGAGCTCCTGGAAGTGTCAATGCCCTGGGCTTCCGGAAATAGCTTTGCTGTGACTTTTCTATGTAGAAAAAGTAAACTCAAGATTTATCAAGAGAACTGTGTGTTTAGGCAAGTTGTTTAACCTCCCTGTGTCTCAGTTTCCTTATTGGTACAACAGGGCTAATTATAGTACATAAGCAGTAATGTTCCCAGAAATACTTGGGTCTGTGCAGAGCACAGCTTGAAATAAGCATTTGCTCTTCTTACCTCCTGGGACAGCAGAAAACATTGGGGTTGGGGATGTGAGATGAAGGGAGTGTGCTGCTCTTCCGGAGAATAAACACCACATTTGGTTGCCATTTCTCAGTATTTCCTCCTGGCCCTAGACAGGGGAAACGAAATTGCTCTGAAATTAATACACAGATGGAGGGCCTGAGAATTGAGTTTCCTTTGAGGGAAAGTTAGTCTCCGGCAAATATTTCATCAGGAGAAATGCAGAAGCAGCAGGGCTGGTCCTGCCTAAGCCTCCTCCTGCCTCCTGCAGCCCCTGCTCAAAAGCAGTCCCGCCTCTCCCCCGCCCCCCATTCCTGCCTCCAACTGCCCTCTTGGGCTGATGTTGGCGCTGGCTCTGTAGCTACTTAGCAGGTTCCTATTGGCCTCCAGGTCATCGGTGTGTGCTTGGAGGTGGGGATTTGTCTCCTGCTCAGATCAGGGGACTCTTGGGAGGAAGAACAGCCTCTTCTTCTCGCCCCAAGGAAAGAGTAAGGGAGGGAATGCTCCCAGGGGCATAGAACCCTTCTACATTATTTCTCAGCTCTCCCATTCCACTCGCTGCTCTGGGCTTCTGTGCCATAGTCCGGTCTGGAGATGGGGGGTGTGTGTCTATGAGAGAGAGAGGGTGCCATCACAGCATTCTGACCCAGGAAAAAAGAGAGGAGAGGAGAAACTGAGTCCCAGTAGGAGAATGTAGAAAGCATTATCACTAGCGGCCAGGTAGGCAGCTCAGCCTCTGGAGAGTCTCTGTGCCTGGAATTAGATGGCAGAACTGTGCATGGGGACAGAGCCCCTGCTCACCCTGGCTGCTCCCTGCCATGCGCCCAGAGGAAGACACTAGAAGGACACAACCTCCCAAGACACTGGGAAGCCCCATTCTGCCCAGACCGTCTCTCTCTCCTCACTGACAAAGGCTCAGTAACGTGGGGGAGGGATGGGAGCAGGGTATGAATGGGTGACATTTACCAAAGACATGAACTCAGTGAATATTATAATTTGCTGATTAAAAATGTAATCTTTATCTTAAGGTCAAAAAACTGGGTACAGAGAAGTTGGCAGAAGTGGAGGTTGGGGGGAGGAATGGAGCAAGGCAGGCTGCTTTAGCTGAGGGGGGAGGTCTGTCAGGCCGCTGGGGTGGGGCAGTGGGCAGGCAGAAGGCAAGGAGGGCCCAGGGACAAGGACCCTGACCAATGTGGAAGGATTACAACCCAATCTCATTTCCCCTTGCCAATGTGTAGGGCTAGCAGGGATCTAGGCCCTTTTCTGAAAGTCCGACCAAAAAGAAACAAAGAAAAAGAAATCTCCATTCCTTCTCTTTTCTTTCTCCATCTTTCACTACCTCGCCTGGCTTTCCAAATCTTAGACATTTCCATTCCATAACTCAGAGGGCAGGTGGAGAATCAGGTGGGGGAAGGAGAGAAAAGGCAGATTTGGGACAGGGGAGGGAATGAGACGGCTGCTGAGAGCGTGGCCCCTCCACCTTCTCCTCTTTCTGACTTTGATCCCTCCCAGTGGACTCCTTGGCTGTCAGAGAAAAACAAAGTTCTCCACTATGCCCAGTATGGAAAACAAAGCAAACAAAATGACATTAATGGCAACACTTGCAGAGTGCCTACCACCTGCTGCTGCTGGAACAAGGGGTCCCTCACCTGTCACTTAAGCCAGTCAGCAGAGAAGTGAATGAGAGATCTACAGTTTCACTTTTATTTACAGAAGACCCAGCAATTCCGGAGAACAGCGAGAATATCTCCTCCAAGAACTGTACTATTCTCCTGTTGTTGATTTTTTTCTTTTATGCTCTCACAGTAAAAGCAAGCATCAGCAATGTTATTACTCATCATGGTCTACATTAAGCAGATTCCTCCTCATAGGTAACAAAGTTACACAATATTTTCCTATCTTCAAGTGCTTCTATCTTCAAAGCATTTCTATTTAGACTAAATTTATAGCCAATTAACACTTTGCTGGGTGCACAGAGTGCCCTGGGTCCTCCAGTACCATGGAGTCTAGCCCCCCAACTTAACTATGATGGTAGCCTTGGAAATGAATGAACAATCTCCGTATACCAGCATGGAGGCAGCAGGTGTTCAATATATATTTGTAACAGGAACATGTATTTATTTGATCATTTGTTTATTTAGTCAACAAATAAAATGAATTCTTGCATTTAAAATGAATTTTCAGCCTTGTTAGGACCTGTCCAGCAGCGTCCTGCATGAAATGGACATTCCAGTTAACAGTGGCTGCTATCAATGCCACACACAGTGTGATACACTTTACTTGGGAGAACTATTTAATCCCTACCATACCCCTAATCCCAGGGGACATGACTGTAATGACCCCCAATGCCCAGGGACACTGAACGCAGAGTGAAGGGACTTGCCCCAGTCTCAGGATGAGAAGCGGAGGTTTAGAGCCTGGCTCTAAAACCGCTCCAGTGGCAGCCCTCAGAGCTTCTGGGGGTGGGGGGAGGTCATGGCTTGCTAAGGAAGGGATGGGGAATGAAAAGTTCCAGTGGAGAGGCCTGTGGGAGGTTAACTGGATGTTCTGGCCTGAAGTAGCAGGTGATGAAGAGGGAATGGGCCAGTCCTTGTTGATCTGAGAAAGTGCTGGTCTATGCCCTCCTAGGTACCCAGGCAGAGAGAGAGAGAGAGAGAGAGAGAGAGAACATCTGTTCTGCTTCCTGCCCCTTCCCTCACCTCCATCTGCCAATCTGCCAGGTGCAGACGCAGACTCCGTCCCCCGGCCGTGACTGCCCGGAGTTGTTCTGAAGCAGTTCTGTTTGTGAGAGCCGTAACACTTGGCCCCATTCAGAGAGTGGCCTCTCCAAGCTGTGGGAAAACCTTAGATGTCATCTAACTGACCCAGCTCTGCAGCCCAGAGAACATGCTAGCTGGGGACAACAGCAAGCCCCAGTCCCAGACCGTGGCACTGGCTTGCCTGCCACCCCTCTTCATTTCTATGACCCCCCATGTTCTGCCCCCAGGCACACTGCATGCTAGCACCTCACTGCCTCCATTCCCTTAGCTTTATGATAAGCAGTAATTGGATTCAGGTAGGCTTGGTCCTCCAACTAAGTTCTTCTTCAAAGTTGTTTTAGCTATGCCAGGCCCTTGACATTTCCATATGAATTCAGCTTGTTAATTTCACAAAAAGTTCTACTGGGATTTTGTTTGGGACTGTGTTTGATCTGTAGATCAATTTGAGGACAGCTGGGTGGACTGTAGGGATGAAACCCTAAATGAAGTTGATATTACAGCAATTTTGGTAGGTTTTGTAGAGTTCGGTTCACTTGTTTTTCTTCCTCAAAAGGTGTAAACAAAGGTAAGGTGTGCTGGCTCATACCTGTAATCCTAGCCCTCTGGGAGGCCGAGGTGAGTGGATTGCCCGAGCTCTCAAGTTGGAGGCCAGCCTGAGCAGAGCAAGACCTCATCTCTAGAACTAGCCAGAAAGTGTGGCAGGTGCCTGTAGTCCCAGCTACTCAGGAGGCTGAGGCAAGAGAATTGCTTGAGCCCAAGAGTTTGAGGTTGCTGTGAGCGGTGCTCTACCCAAGGCAAAAAAGTAACACTTTGTGTCAAAGAAAAAGACTGTAAGCTTGGCGCCTGTGACTCATCAAGCTAAGGCTCCAGCCACATACACCTGAGATGGAGGGTTCGAATCCAGCCTGGGCCTATCAAACAACAATGACGGCTGCAACCAAAATATGGCCGGGCGTTGTGGTGGGCGCCTGTGGTCCCAGCTACTTGGGAGGTAGAGGCAGGAGACTCGCTTGAGCCCAGGAATTGGAGATTGTTGTGAGCTGTGATGCCACAGCACTCTGTCCAGGGTAACAACTTGAGGCTCTGTCTAAAAAAAAAAAAAGACTGTAAACACACCAAAGCAATAGGCTATGTTTTATTTACCATTTACCACTCACTCTCACATCCCCAGCCCTGAACGCTAAGCTTTGCAGGCAGCAGGTGTTCGATATATATTTGTTACAGGAACATGTATTTATTTGATCATTTGTTTATTTATTCAACAAATAAAATGGATTCTTGTTTTTTTCGTCACTCTGCTTTCTTTCTTATAGACAGATTCTAATCCAAAAAAATGCTTGTTGAATCATTATTACATTGTGGGAGGTATACTCACGGCTCTGTGTCTCTTTTTGAAGACCATGCGTATGTGCGTATGTGCGTGTGTGTGAGTGTGTGCACATGTACACAAATCTGCAAGGGACGAGTGCGTCCGAGACACAGGAGACTTTTCTCTCGTACAGGCCACTTGGATGGATGCCTTCCTTTTCTCCCATCCTAGGACTTACGGCTATGGAAGGCCAGGTGTTGGTAACATGTTGGGCATTCTGTTCCTTTATCTTCCAGGAATAAACTTCATTTTATTACAGAGTCACTAAATCATGCTTTTTCTTCACCTTGAAACATGACTTTCCCCAAGTCTAGTGAAGCTCCACTTACTTTGACAAATTTATTTATTTATTTATTTATTTATTATTATTTTTTTCCTTCGACAAATTTAATGTAACCACTGCCAGCTGGGGGAGAGCTGTGCGTTCCCTGTGGGTGGTTCCTGCCCCAGAGCTGTCCCCCGGCTGAGTGAGGACCTGAAGGAAGTGGCTCAGCTCAGAGTCTCCTTGGATGGTTTCTCTGCCATTTGACTGAAAATAATTGCCAGTGATTAATGAGGTGAATGGTTAAAACTTATTTTTCAATCAAAACTTAATTCCTGCAAGTAGAAAAGAGAGGTGTAAAATATTGATCAAGTTCATTGGAGTGCCAAGCTTCCTTCCTGCGCAAGATCAAATTGCCTGACAGGGAAACAGCTTTTTGCCCACAGATCCACCAGGCCGAGTGTCTCCTTAAAACACAAGTTGAACATGTTAGGACATAGCTACTGGGGACAGGAGGGGGTGGCAGACACAGCTGAAGGAGCAGACTCACTTGGGATTAGAATCTGCCTCTGCCACTTCCCAGCTCTGTGACTCTATTTGTTTATTTTTATATTTTCAAGACAGAGTCTCAGTCTGTTGCCCTGGGTAGAATATCACAGTGTCATAGTTCACAGGAACCTCAAACTCTTGGGCTTGAGCAATCCTCTTCCCTCAGCCTGGCAAGCTTTTCTCTTTTTAGTAAGACAGGGTCTCACTCTTGTGCAGGCTGGTCTCGAATTCCTGAGCTCAGCCAATCCACCCACCTCAGCCTCCCAGAGAGCTAGGATTACAGATGTGAGCCACCGCACCCGGCTAGGTAGCTTTGTTACTTCAGACAAATGATTTCACATCTTTTAGTCAGTTTCATCTACAAAATGTAGTTAACAACTCCTACTATGCAGAATTAGTATTGTGATTTGAGAGTAAAGATATATGTCTCCATATGTAGTTGGCATGAAGTAGATAGCTAATGTCGCCTGTCTCTGGTGTGCAGGCTGAACTCCAGTGTGAGGGGTGTGGCACCGAATGTACGGGGCGGGGGGGGGGTAGTGTCAGTGCCCGGTGTGGGGGGCGAGATTTGCCGTGTGGCTGTGTGAAAATGGACTCGGTGTCTGTGGGCCACAGTCTCTCTGTGTATGCAGAGATCTGCATTCTCCAGCCTTCTTGTAGAGCGGAAGGAAATCTCAGAGGGGATTCCTCGGGGGTTGTCTGGGGACAGTGGGGGCGCCCCATCCCTTCTGTTGTACCAGCAACAGTCCTCAGGCCCATTGCTATGCCTCCCACAGTCCCTTGAGACTTGTTAAAAGACTTCAGCATTAGAAACTGCACCTGCCATTCACATTTTTTAACACTGCAGACACAAGTCTGAAGAGCATGTGTGTGAGTGCTAGTCAGCCTCTGGAGAGAAAGAGAGGAGAGGACAGAGGGGAGACAAGACACGGGGATGCTCAGGGCCAGAAACGTGCAGAGACAGCAGGGGGAGGAAAGGGAGATAGTCCTGGAATTTTATAAAACCCCTCAAGGCTACACGTGCCTAATGGGGTGAAAAAGTCCAAGGACCAACAAGAAAAGGGCCTGATCCCAGAGGAGAGTAAGCAGGATGAGAGGCACGGCTGGCACGGCGATTTCTCTTTTCAAAGAGGCAAATAAAGCCAGACTGGCCTGTCCCTGCACAGGGAGAGCAGAGACCACACAAGACTGAGTGGGAATGTGGGACGGGCCCTGAGCATAGGTAGCTGCCTGGGCTCCGTCTTTCTACACGTATCCAAACACCTGCTTTATTAGGAAGCATAAAAAAATGAATCTTTATTTAGCACCAGATTCATTTATAAGTGCTATCTTATTTAATTCTGATACTAGCCATAGGAAATAGATACTTAGGAAACACGATCACCACTTTATAGACAAGGAAATTGAACATCAAAAGGTCACACCCGGGTCTGCCTCTGACGGTGGATCAGCCTGCTTCTAGCCTTTGGATTCGTAAAGTTTGGTTTGTTGCTATCAGATTGTTTCAACCTTTATCTTCTTCTCTTGATTACCAAGTAAATGCATGCTTACTAAAAGGCTTTTAAGAAGTACTTAAAGTTATAAAGAATATAAAAATTATTTTTATTGGTAGCAATTTCTTTTTTCTTTTTTTTTGAGACAGAGCCTCAAACTCTCACCCTGGACAGAGTGCTGTCGCATCACAGCTCACAGCAACCTCCAATTCCTGGGCTCAAGCGAGTCTCTTGCCTCTGCCTCCCAAGTAGCTGGGACTACAGGCGCCCAGCACAATGCCCGGCCATCTTTTGGTTGCAGCCGTCATTGTTGTTTGGCGGGCCCGGGGACTGGATTCGAACCCACCAGCTCAGGTGTACATGGCTAGCACCTTAGCCCGTTGAGCCACAGGCGCCAAGCCAGCAATTTCTTTTTTCTTCTTTGTATTTTCTTCATGGCTTTGGTAGTTATTATAGCTAGTGAGATGCTCTGTTTAAGAATGCTTTCAGGGTGGTGCCTATGGCTCAAAGGAGTAGGGCACGGGGCCCATATGCTGGAGGTGGAGGGTTCAAACCCAGCCCCGGTCAAAAATAAAAAAAAAAAAATCAACTAAAGAATGCTTTTCATTGTAAGAAACAGACAACTTCACTATCAATACAAAGATAGGAGGTGTTTCAAAAATATAGACTTGTTTTTCTTGCATAACAGGAAGCCCAAAGGTAGGCAGTTGCTGCTGCTGATTTAGTGGTTCAGGAATGGGTCAACATTTAGAAAATGCTCTCACCTTTGCCACATGGTTACAAAGTAGCTGCAACAGCTCCAAAAATTGCAATCAGGTTCAAAGCAGTAAGAAGAAAAGCAAGGCACTAACACCAACTGTTCCTTTATGAGAAAAGGAAAAGTTTTCCCAGAGGTACTTGGCAGACTTTTGTTTGCAGCCTATTGATCATACTGGGTCACAAAGCCACTCCTAGATAGGCTGGGAAAAACATTTTGCTCCTCTAGAGTCTTTCACTGAAATGCATTATGGAGAACGGGGTTGGGAATGGGAACTGAGTCAGCCAATCAATGGCATCTACCACAGACACCACTCTGATTTGCCAGGCCTGTTTCACGTGTCCATCCCTGGAACTGGGGAGGACTCTGCTTTCCCGCAATTACACGTACTGAAAATGGTGCAGGAAAATTAGGAGCTGTGAGCATGAAAGGAAGATGGGCCCTAGGGAGGCAAGAATGAAAGGTGTCCATTACACTTAATGTTACATTTCACTGTGTGACAAATCACCCCCAAACTTAGTGGCTTAAAACAAACAGTTGTGATTTCTTCCTGTTCTATGGATCAGTTGAGCAGCTCTATTTTGAACCTAGTTACATAACTTCTCAGGTCCCTTTCAACTCTTGAAAGTGAAATGATAACAGCTACTGTTGACCAAGTACTGCTATTTAACAGGCGGTGGCATTAGTCCACTTAAATAGTTCCTCATTCTTTCTCCTACTGCTGGCACCTGCTACATATTTTGAAGGCTTTGTATTCTATTGAGGGTATTATGTGCAGATGTAAGTAATAATGTTTGAGATTCAGCATGAGGTGCTCTACATAGATGGTTTTGTAAAATCCTCACCGCCACCCTCTGAGGTTTGAAGTACCTTTTGTTAGACCACATTTTCTTCATGACATAATCGTTAGCTGTGAGATGTACCTTGTATTAAAACTGACTGTAGGCTCGGCGCCTGTGGCTCAGCAGGCTGAGGCGCCAGCCACGTACACCTGAGCTGTCGGGTTCGAATCCAACCCGGGCCCGCCAAACAACAATGATGGCTGCAACCAAAAAATGGCCAGGCGTTGTGGCGGGCGCCTGTAGTCCCAGCTACTTGGGAGGCAGAGGCAAGAGACTCGCTTGAGCCCAGGAATTGGAGGTTGCTGTGAGCTGTGATGCGACAGCACTCTAATCAGGGTGACAGCTTGAGGCTCTGTCTCAAAAAAAAAAAAAAGACTTTAATTATTAAAAAACCCACTAATTTAACTTGTAACTAGCATCATTTCAGTGTTTGTTTTTCTTTGCATATAGCAGTCAGACAGTAAATAAAGTACCTTTAAAATGGAAATAGCTGTACTCTTGCTTAACACAGAAAACTTGAACATTTCATTTGGTATTGCTGGTATTAAACATTTTTAAATACATTCATTAGAACTGGATAGAGCAGAGCAAAGAGAAAGTATTTTCATATCATCCTTTCTTAGAATTACACTGCTTTGATTTGTGCTTGGGCAGAAGATTGTAGGGTTGCCAGCTTAGGTTCTTTTAAATATGCATTAATTAACTATACAAAACTATACAAACATTCAATTGTTTTGCTACTAACTCTTGCAAGATGTTATTGTATTTGTAGCTCTCATTTCCTTTCTTCTACCAGAAAGATACCTACAACCCCCATTTTCCCCACATAGCCCCTTTCCTTTCTATTCCCAATCCTGAAGGAAATTAAATTTTAGGAATAAAGCAGCTGGAAGATAAACAGTAAACTAACATGGGAAGTTAATAGTTAATAGTAGGTAGGAAAAGCCTACTGTTTAGAGGTGGGCAGACCTAGGTTTGAATGATGACTCTTGCCATTTAGGAGCCCCTGAAGGAACCTTGGGCAAGTTGTTTAACTTCCTAGAATTCTTTAAGGTGCAAATGACAAAAAGAAACCCAATTCCAACCATCCTAAGCAAAAACTTAGATGTACTGGTTTAAAAGGATTGTGGAGTAGCTCATACATTATCAAGAATTGTAACAAGCAGGGTCTCAAGGGCCTGATTCTGGGGCTTAGAACTGTCAGCATTTATGCCATACTCATTAATTTCTATTTTTCTTTGCAAAGTGGCCTACACTGTCAAAGAAGTTCATTATGAGTCCTGTAAAATTGAAGTTCAGCTGCTTCAGGCCTGCATCCTTTAGCACAAAGTCATTATAAGGTAGAGGAGAAATGCACTGATTGACATTCCCATCAGGAATGCATGGACAGGGGGAAGCAGTCCTGAAGCAGAGCATGGTATTACCAAAAGAAAAGAAACAAAAAAGTCTACTGGCAGACTTTAATATCTCTCTCTCTCCTCCCTCCCTCTCTCGCTCCTTCTATGTTGCCCCCCCCCCACAAAGTGATTAACGTCCTCTAGAGCTAGAAATAGTTTCTAGTAGTGTTTATATAGCAGAAAGTGAAACCATTTCTAAGGTAGGGTATTCTGCAGCAATGTCTGGGATGTATTCTGTGTCTTCTAAGCTGGAGGTTTTCTTTGCCTTACCAACTTCAGGTTTGTTTTATGCCCCTAATACAAACATTTTTATACCACCTAATAGAAACATGTATTGTACTATGGGCTTAACGCTGAAAGCAAAAAATTCAGAGTGTGCTTCTTAACCTTTCATTTGGTTTTCATTTCTTACACAGCAAATCTTTATTTTGCTTTTGTGGCTTTGATTGTTGTCCCCTAGGGAGAAACTTATCATCTGTATTTCACACACTGCTGAGGCTCAAGAAATGATAAATAATAATAATGCTCAAAAGAACAAGCTGGACCAACACAGTGAGAAAACACTACTATGTACATATTAATGACAATTTAAAAGCCTGAGTAATTTTAATTTTTGGCTGAGATTTTCAGGATCATAATTATTGCTTTAAAATTACTCTTGCCCTTTATTTCTTTGATAGGATCATTGAAAGTTGTTTTGATTTGCTATTTTAAAATATAACTCTGTAAATCTTTACTAATCTAGTAAAGATTAGTTTATTGCTCTAAGTGTAAGATTTCTAGGAGATTTTTTTTCAAGTCAATTTTGGCACACACAGCATTTTACTTGCATTGATTGGAAAGATTTGACAGTGGGATGGAGACTAACTGTAGGCCTGTGTATACTGGTTTAAAATAAATATTGAAAAGAAATTCTACTCTATTTTTTTAAATCCCACTTTTTTTTTTTTTTTGAGACAGAGCCTCAAGCTGTCACCCTGGGTAGAGTGCTGTCCTGGGTAGAGTGCTGTGGCATCACAGCTCACAGCAACCTCCAACTCCTGGGCTTAAACCATTCTCTTGCCTCAGCCTCCCAAGTAGCCGGGACCACAGGCGCCCACCACAATGCTCGGCTCTAAAATCTCACTTTCAAGAAAAAATTATAGAAAACTTCAAATATACTAAAAATAACGTATAATAAACCTCCAGTTTCAACATTTACTAGGCAAGCTCTCCCACTTTTTTTC
>CAUYON010047281.1:0-47945 GCA_963573935.1 Arctocebus calabarensis
AGCAAAGTATCTCTAGAATGGAAGAAAAAGTATCCAATGTATACACCCCTAATATGAGACAAATTCTTTATCATTCAAGTGAAGGCTACAACCCATTTATTGCACAGGAAGAAGGGGAAAGGGGAGAGGGAGGGAAGGGGAAGGAGAGGGTGGGGGGAGATGGGACAAAGGGTGAGATCACATGTGTGGTACATATTCGAAGGGTCACGAGAATACTTCTAAACAAGGATCAAGAATGTTTTCATATAGTAAACGAGAAAATATCATGAATGGTATGTCAATCAGGTTGATAAAATATCTCAGATTGCATGTGAAGCCCCCACACTGTACCCCATGGTTGAACTAATGTACATAACTATGATTCAATAAAAAAAAAAATATGGGATTAAATTATAATCAGTTTTAATTTTCCTAAAGATTATTGAGGAAAAATTTCCTGTGGAAAGGTTACATGTATGATTAGGAAATAAAAATGTTTCTAGACGAGAGTTTTCCAATGTAATATATAATCTCAAATATCTTTTCAATTACTTCACAGGGAGATTTCTAAAAGATCTGGGCACTTAAAATATATTTTATCTCATCCCAGATAACCAGGGAATTATTTTCATCCACTTCTAGGTATCTCTGTTTTCATTCCTTTAAAAATATCATTTTTGTATCAGTTGACATCAACTAAAAATCCACTAAGATGTATTGAATTCTTAATTTATATAATTCACTGGGCCAAACATATTAAGTTAATTGTCTAAATTTATCATCAAAATTAGAAATAGGCATTATACATATTTTCATTTTATAAATGAAGCAGCTGGGGCTTAGTGAGATTCAGCAACTTCCCCAAAATTGTGTGATGGGTATGTGATAGAACAAAGATATGAAAGCTCTTACAGACTGTCCTATACAGATATGAGTATAAATTAAAGGGGGAAAGCTCATAGAAAAAAGAATAGTAAGGGAAGAAATAAGAAAGTTGCTAAACTGGCAAAAGTAAGTCTTTATTTTACTGAAATAATTTTTTTCTTAAGCACTCTTCTATTAAAGGATAAGAAAAACAAATTAATTCAATATTCACAAATAAGTAAAAGAACATTGAGGAATATCTGTTGAACAATACATGTGACCAAATTCTGCTTATACAGTCTAAGAGGAATACAAATAATAGTTTTCATTTGATTCTTCTTATTTGTCTGAAATTCAGCTTTGTATACGTTATTCACCTAAGTATTATGACAGAATTATCATAAAATGCTATAAGATAAATAATTTATCCCTATTTTGAAAGTGAAATAAAGATAATATTGGTGTCAATACAAAATACGATCAATTTTTAATCTACATTTTCAACAGTAATTTAATGGTTAATAAGTAACCATGGGTAATTTACAATGATCATAGTACTGTTTACAATCTTTTTTTTTCCTAAATCATCAGTTGAATCAGTTATTTTAATTTACTGATTAAACTTACTAAATGCATACATACAATAACTAAGAAAATGCCATGAAGTCTACGTTAAACAGTTTGATGAAAATATTTCAGATTGTATATGAAGCCAGCACATTGTAGCCCACAATTGCACTAATGTACACAGGTATGATTTGATAATAATAATAATAATTTACTTGTAAGACCCAGAAAGTAGCTTTGGAGAACTGAAATCAAAGGAAATACTTAATTGGGAAGTATACTTAATCGGGTAACATCTTAAGAAAACCACAGGCTAAAATAAAAGATCATTCATCTGAGCAGCGAGAGCTCCTCAAATTTCTATTTTGAGTGTACCTAATAGAACTGATGACCTTCAGTGGATATAGAAGAAAGTTTCAAAAACACTGACCACCGGAAGGAAGAGGTATTTCACCAAATGAAAATTAGAGCAATATTTAGAAGTGAGAGAGTAGTATATGTAATGCCCACATATAAGCTAGTTTATTTATTAATCTCTTCCTCTAACAATAGTTATTTATTTTCAAAATAGTTTTCCTTATAGCTGGCACAGATAACTGTAAGTAGGCATTTGTCATTCATTGTATATTTGGCAAGGAGAAAAACTATTTTAAGTCAAATAGCTATGAAGAATATAAAAAATGTCTTAGATTATTGAAATATGTTAGGTACATCTAATAAATGAGTGTATTTGATATATCTATTTTAATAAAATCAAGATATAAAATGAGATTTCCAATGATATCTAATCATAACTGTGTTGTCCAGTGAATTGAATTTCAAAGCTGTGAAACCTGAGATCAAGCATTTTTGTTTATTTGATATCATATATTTCACTAAGGTATCTCTAAGGACTCACTGAGAATAAACCTTCTCTTTCTCTTGTTTATTATTCTCTAATATATTCTTAGATATATATCACATATCATATCTGCATAATTTCCTCCCCATATGTAAAATACATATTTTAGTAATTAAAATTATATATATAGTATAATACCAAAATTATATATAAAATATATGTATATATTATGCCAGTAGATATTAAATAAACTCACTAAGACTAGGGAATGTGATCAATTTGCATGGCATATTTACTGAAATGTATTACAAATCAGATGTAAAAGTCAAAGTGAAGTTCTAGGTTTCACTTACACTGAATCTCTATGAATGCTAAATAAACATTATCAATATATATTTTCTCTACAATATATTAAAAATTGCAAAACACATAGGTCACAATTCTTGAAAAATTATCCTTAATTTCTAGAGAATAGTTGTTTAAAACTATTTAATTATTTTTTAAAAATTCTCTAGAAGTCTATTATATAAGGAAAAAAACATGAAATTATATATCACTCTTAGCAAAGGCTTAGCAGTATCATACAATGTTGAGGGTGTAGGTCATTACAGGACTATAAAAATGATAAATATTGATTTGGAAGTTACTATCTCCTTGATGAAATATTTTTAGTAATGTGAAGTTTACTGTTCCTTTGTTTAATTATATGTCACTTAACGTGATGAATAGCTTCCATATTTTGTACTTATTCACCTTCCAATCTTACAACAGAGTGTACAAAATGCATATCTTTGCTGCTAAAACAGAAGAAAGAGAACTACCGATTCTTGTATTAAATTGAGAAATATTTATCAGAAATTAATAAAATAATTCTACCTCATTTACTTCGCATCAGTGGAAAATGAGACATTTCCCAATCATACATTATTTAAATGATTGAAATTCTCCCAGTAACTAAATCTTTCATTATAACTGTTCTGTTAGAAATCTTTCAATAACTTATGACACACTTTTCTCACTCATTTTTATAGTACATTGAAGATAATTTAGCTTTTTCTTGTTGATTCAATCAATCATTTTAAATGCTATTCATTTTTCATCAAACATTTACTAAATGCCCACTTATTCAAAATCTGCAAAGTACTAGAACTGTAATAATATATCTCAAACATTAATTGTCTGTTGATAGCTTTTGAGATAGTAGGTAGCTTGAGTTATTTCTTATAATTCCTTTAAGAATCTTCACAATCACTCCTATATCTTAGCAATAACAGAAGCACTACATTTTAAAATCTACATTGCAATGCATTTTCCCATAAAACGGAAATCCCATCTTGACTCCAAATTTATGATTGTTTTACAGTTTCTTTGATCATCTTGATCATGAAAACATTATTTTATAAAAGTTGTCATGTAATGAAAATATTAAGAATTAGTATGATGAGTAAATTTATATTCCCTTGTCCTATACCCTATATTAACTCTCAATTCAGGAATTTCATGATTTTAAGGAATATTTCTTCATATTATATATCTTCTACCAAATCATGTGAGTAATTCTTATCTTATAAATTTTATAGGATGAGGTAATTAAGCATTTCCCATTTAGCCACATCACATTGTTGTGGACATTGTACAATACAAAGACCCAACAGCTCAACATTTCCATGACAGTCTTGAAGACAATGTGTGGAAAAGGGTCAAGCTTTTCCTTTGTTGCATGCACCAGACCAAGTGGTGGGGATACCATCTTAATCTTTGATTCCATTGTCTTCTTCCAGAAGTTGAAATTCAGTGTTGTACTTCTTATTTCTTTCCTGTAGAGAGCAGTACTTGCAGTAGTGATGACAGCTTCATTGTAGGCAGCTACAATGCCAGCATTTTCCTCACTCCCTTTTTGTGGGTATTATATCTCAGCTAAAATGTTATTTACTATCTGTATTATATTGGCAATTCCTGTTTCCTTACAGAATGAGTTCTGCACAATGCTGACAATAGCTTGGGTATACTCAGCTCAGAAGTGCTATATCTAGTTCCTTCCATGGTTTTTCTAAAATTAAATTTACTTTCTGTTTAAAACTACACTAAGTTTCCTTTTCCTGTTCGTCCTTCATAAAATATCAGATCTCTTAAGCAATATGATATAGTAGGGATGTATGAGTTTTATAGCAACTAGTTTTCTTTTAGCCTAGAAGGTTTATTTTAATGTATATGTATTTATATATTTCTATATTCTATTATAGTTAGTTCATTACTGTACTGCAGATGAATAAAATAAATAGAAGAACAACATTAACTCTAAATCAGTAGATATTAAGGGTATTAAGGGTAACTTTAAATCAGTAGATATTAAAAAATATTGGGTAAGAGTTGTCCTGCTAAAGAAAGAGCTTTTATGTTCTGATAGTGATAAGAGGCAAAGAATTGAATTTTGAAATGGAGGGTAGAAAATTTCCAAATAAGTTTAAATGTGATAGATCATTTACAATTCCAAAGAAGCCAGACCTAGTTCTGCACGTAAAACTGTAAACTATCCTACTACAAGGGAAAAAGAAAATTTCACTTGGAGACAATAACCATGATAATACCAGAGAAGAAGTTTAATAAATGAAAAAAAAAAAAGTAATAATGTACTAATTAAAAACTGTGTTTGAAGTGTATGTGGATTGGAGCCATATGTAAAAGTCTCCATCAGTTTTGTTATCTTTATTGTAGCAAAAACAAATAGAAAAATCTGCTTTATTCCCAACTGACTCTAGATCAAAAATGACATCACACGAATTCCCTGGTATTTAGTATTAAGAGCAGTTATAAAAATCTTGATCCACAAGAATACTACATTCACTAAAATGGTCCATTGAAACCGAAGTAGATATTTCAGAAATGGTGGTAAATGTCCATGAAAATTAACCAGTTTGTAGATTAGAGAAAAAAAATACTTGTAAAATGATCAGAGATAATTAAATTTATTATTGGAAGCTGAAGTATACTGGAATTTATTGAGAAATACTAAGACTGGGGGGTTCTTTGTAGATTCTGCATATTAGCGCTTTACCTGATGTATACATTGTGAATACTCTGCCCTATTCAGTAGATTGCCTATTTATTCTGTAATTTCTTTGTTTGTGTAGAAATTTTTCAATTTAATCAAATCTCACTTATTTATTTTCAATGTTGCTATATTTCCCTTAGTATCTCAGTACAAAATTCTTTTCCCAGGTCAAGATCTACGAGAGGTTTTCCAACAATTTCTTCTAGAATTCTTATGGTTTCATGCCTTGAACTTAAACTTTTTAATCCATCTTGAATCAATTTTGGTGAGCAGTGAGAGATAGGAGTACTGTTTCAGTCTTCTGTGTGACACTATCCAAGTTTCCCACAGGGGTTGTTGAATAGTGTGCATTGTCTGCTTTGTCAAAAATCAGTTGGCTGCAGGTAAATGGTTTTATAGATTTATCTGTAACTTCTATTCTGTTTCTTTGGCCAACGTCTTTATTTTTATCACTACTATGCTATTTTGATTACTATAGCTTTGTATTACAGTTTCAAGACTGGTAATGTGATAAATGTTTTCTTTTCTTTTTTTATTTCTTGCTCCAAGTGAAATGGAGAATTATTTTTCTAGCCCTATGAAATATAATGGTATTTTGATAGGGATTGGATTGAATGAATCTTTAAGTTACTTTGGATAGTGCGGATATTTTAACAATATTGATTCTACTGATTGATGGATATAATATGTTTTTACATTTATTTATGTGTTCTGCAATTTGTTTCCTCAGTGTTTAGTAGATTTCCTTTTGTTTTAACTCTTAGCTTAAGTATATTTTCTGGTATTTTATTTTTTTGCAACATTTGTGAATGCTATTGAGTCTTTTGTTTGACTCTTAGCTTGATTGTTATTAATATATAGAAAAACAACTAATTCATGTGCATTAATTTTGAAACTTGAGACTTCACTGAAGTTATTGCAAACAAATAAAAAAAAAAACAAAGAGACCCTTAAAAAGTAGACAAAAGACACAAATGGAACTTTTTCAAAAGAAGGTATAAAAATGGCTAACAAACATGAAACCCTACTCAACATCACTAATTATCAAGGAAATGCAAATTAAAATCACAATGAAATGTTACTTTACCCCTGTATAATGACTTTTATTAAAAAGTCCAAAAACAATAGATGCTCGTGAATGAAGAGAGAAAGCAGTGCTTATAAACTGTTGGGGGGAGGGACTGCAAATTAGTACATCCTTTATGGAAGACAATATGGGGGATTCCTCAAAGATCTAAAAGTAGATTACAATTTGAGCCAGCAATCTCACTAAGGAGTGTCCACCCAAAGGAAAATAAGTCATATTATCAGAAAGATGCCCGCACTTGAAGATGTGGAAATTATTCAAGCACCCAACAATTTATCAGTGTATTAACAAAATGTAGTATATTTTGAAAGCTTCTCAGTCATAATAAAGGGTAAATTAAGGCCTTTTACAGAAGCCTGGGTGGAACTGGGCTAAGTTAAGTGTCATAGGAATAGAAAAACAAACACTATAAGTGCTCTTTATTCAATTGGAAATAACTGACGAACACACATATGCACAGATGGAAATAAAATTCGTTGGGAATCAAGCAGGGGAAGAGAGAAAAAGCAGGGGTAAAAACCTCCTTAATAGGCATAGTGAACAGTATTTGGGTGATGGGTATCCTTATAACTGTGCCTTAAGCATATCAAAAGTGTACCATGTAACAAACACATTTTAATTCTTTGAAATTAAAAAAATGTATTTTTAATAGCCCTGCTTATAAACAAAGCAACAAAAATAACAGAGAAAATAAACAGAAATGTTTCTTATATATAAAATGATGAGTACATTATAAAAACTGAGCTACTATAATTGTCATCAATTTTGCATTTACTATTTAATTCCAAGTCTGTGTTTCAGCCTCACCTTTTAAAATTGCCAGTACTGGGCAGTGCCTGTGGCTCAAAGGAGTAGGGCACCGGCCCCATATGCCAGAGGTGGTGGGTTCAAACCCAGCCCTGGCCAAAAACTGAAAAAAAATAAATGAATAAATAAATAAATAAATAAACAAATAAAATTGCTAGTATGTTTATGCAATACCTCATGGAAATGTTGATATAGTTATTACATGTGTTCAATTTGCACTGCATTGAATGATCTGAAAACAAAACTCTAAATGACAAATACACTTTTTAATGAAGTCTTTAAAATATGATACAAAAATAAATAAAATTAAAAAATTAATTTTAGAAAAGTCAGAAAAAAAGAAGAGAAAGAAAAGAAAAATACTGAGAAATCCTTGAGGCATTCTAAGCACTCTCTTGAATGTTTAAGGGTAAATCACCAAAGTATCAGCACACTTACGGGTTGTATTTGCTTATTTGGTCCAATTTGAGTTTCTCTTTAGTAGTTGAAGCAATGTGTTAAGTAGCCTAGAACTTTTGTACGTTTTCCTTGCACCTTTATAAAATTAACAATAAAACACATAAGAAAATGTGATATGTGGTAGAAAATGTACACAGAGATAGCTAAATTTGCATATGTTCCAATGTCATATTTCATATCAAATAATTCTCTCTCTTTAATTCATTTTAGCTTTCCACTAACTAGGTTTTAACATACAGGTTTCAGATAATAAATTTGTACTTCAGTATGTTTTATCAGAGACCTGCCTCTTGCCATTTTTTTCTATAATACTTTCAATTAAATGGCATAAATGAGGAAATGCTCTGTACAATTCATTCTTGAGGAATGGTATCTAAATTCAGCATTTTGAACTCTTCACATCATGGTTTTCATTTACTCAGGTGTCATTCATTAAGGGAAGAGCCTTGATTTGAATTCAGGAAGATAACATTGAAAATTTAGTCCTGGAAATAAAAGTACCAAGTTTAATTAAACTTATGGAATAGGGATGAAGACGAGGTTATTAAATAAATGTGAATGTGTACTGAATGTCCCTTTGAATTTGGCTCAATAAGTGAGCTGATTTTCTAAGATGTTTTAATGTAATTGGTGATAGAGACAGGCAAGAAACAATGTTAAAGTAGAGAAATAATGAGAAGCAATCCAAAAAGACTCTGAAACTATAGCCAATACTGAAGTTCAGAATAAAAGAGACAAAAAAAACCCAGTAGTTGAAAATTTAATTGAAAACATTGTACAAGGAAAAAAAAACATTTCAATATTGTTCAGAGTTACATACTACTACTTGAGGAAGCTGAGGGCTAAAGTTTCATTCAGTGTCTCGGGTTTTATCCATTGATGAACCGGAGATTATTGCCGTATTGCCAGAAATTAAATAGAAGGAAAGAATCATTGTATAAAGCAGGTAATCAAGTATGGATGATTTTCATGCAATGAGCAAGATAAAATGGAAGATATAGGAACATATAGAGTAGTTATAAACAAAGTAAACAGACCATATTATGCAACTCAAATATTTTTAAGAATGTTACTAACCGATTTAATAACTTTTTTCATATAGTGAATGATTTCTAAAACTTTTTTCTAAAATTTTAAATATTCCTTGAAATTTAAATTATAAAAATCATCTCAGTATTTTTTAAGAACACTTAAAAGTTTCCAAAGAATAGAACCTTGTAAAAATATCACATTTTTACCTTCTTAATATGATAAACCTTATTAATTGTATTTCAGCAGAGACCATCAGGATTCATTTTCAGGACATCCAACTGGTTTCTGGTAACTGTACAAATTATTTTCCTTATATGTCCAGTGTTGCAAATATTCTAGATTCTCTTATAATTCATAACTTATAGTGTTCATTCCCATATAAGAAAAATATAAGCCAAATCTAGTGGTATGTACAGAACAGAGTAAGAGTTGATTCCGGAGCCCATTAGAGTTTTAAATCAGGCTATGTAGTGGTTTCTTAGTTCTCAGATATCTCTGACCATCATCAATTTAAATGAAATCTGACTGTCCCATGTTGATTCAAATTTAGGCTAAGATAACTTGGCCTTAATTACATAGCAATCCTAAATGTGCTTAAATCATTATTTTATTCAAAAATGACAGCGTCATTTTGTCTGTTTGTTTAGAGTCTTCCAAACGGAATTAGAATTTCTAGAAATCTTCTGTTTATATAATTTTTAAAAAGGTTATGGATTTCCTCATAATCATCTCATTTAGTGGATCGGTATTGCACAATTTCTTTAGCTAGGGAGAATAAAATCCCTTCAATAATTTAAATTTGACAAGTATTTACTGACATGGAATAATAAATAATTTTAAATGACTAGTTTAACCAATTTTTTAATTTCTCTCTGACAATTAAAATGGTAGAATATTCTTCCAATTCGTATGTGGATTGCTAACTTGAATATGTACTCCAGTTATACTTTAGGCTAACTGGAGTACATATTCATATTTATTCTATCATATTTATTCAATGAATAATACTGTGTAGTAAATATATGACGTAGAGCTGTGATCCCAAACCTCTGGACTACAAACAACTACCAGTCCGTGGGCTGTTACCTACTCCATTGCAGAAGGTAAGCAGCAGGGAATGAGTGAGAAGAGCTTCAGCTGTATTCACAGCCATTCTTCATCACTAGCATCACCCCCTGAACTCTGCCACCTGTCCGATAAGCAGTGGCAATAAGACTCTATAGGACCCAGGGACCAGCTGTAAACTGCACATGCAAGGACTCTGGGTTGTGTGCTGTACAAGAATTTAAAGCATGTTATTCTGAGGTGGAGATGGAATGCGCTTGATTTAACCCCAAACCACATCCTCTCCCTCTGGTCCATGGAAAAATTGTCTCCCATGAAACTGATCTCTAGTGTCAAAAAGATTGGGGGCCACTGATCTAGAAGATAAACCTCCATCCTCTGTAATAAGTTAAGTTAAAAATTGTCTGTGTGTCCATTTAGCGTAAATTAATCATGTTAATTTTTCCAGGCTGAGCACCTTCTCTTTCACTGAGGGGCATATAGTTTAGTAGAAATGGCATATAAAAAGCAGGCAATTTATGCAAATGAAGTAAAAGCTATAAAGAGTGGAAACAAGAAATATTAGAAAGGATAGGGTAGGAAATTTTGACTAGAGCATTAATAGGTATGTTGAACACTAAAGGCTAAGTACCCGGGTGAAACCTGCTAGAGAGGCATTTGAGAAGCCATGGATTTTAGAAAACCTTTACTAAGAACATTTTTAATGAAGACAAGCTGACAGCAGCTATGTGAAATCAAAACAAAAAGGTAAAAACAGAGTTTTAATATACCAGTAAGATATTAATTATATACAGCTTAATGTTCTCTTTGCAGTAATTATGAACTTTTTCTTTCTGATTAATACAAGCAACATGCGAGTATTTCAGTTCCTTGCTTTGTTTCTCAAAGCGTTTTCACAGTTTGCATTGTGTTTTGTACCTTGGTGTATCAGCCCAACAGCAGGAATAGGAGCATTCTGGAAGTCATATTTTTCTTCTGTGTGTTTCATATTACTGGGTCAAATAGCAGCTAGGATTGAACTTTATTATAGTTAAAATTTTTGCTAGTACAGGGTGTGGGGGGAGGGAGTGGGTAAATTTACAAGTATTGGGTGTGGAGCACTGTCTGGGTGGGGGCGTGCTTATAACCTTGACACTATCCGTGCACCAAAGTATGAAAACAAAATGTACACCCCCTAATATTCTGAAATCAAATTTTTTTCTAATGTCATTGTTCAAATATATTATTCTTTGGATTTGAGTTACATTTGCCATGGAAGTTGGGTGTTTTACTTTGTATCCTCGAGTGTTAGCACTTTGGGGGGAACTCCTTGATCTTGGAACATTTGAAATGTTTGATTTTGTGTTTTGGGGGATTTTGTTTCACACACTTTAATCTTTGCACATAAGTAAGGGTTCTTTATAATTTCTCTTTCAAACCAGTACACTTGGGGAAGGGAAAAAAGATATAGTAGTAGCAATCAGGCCGTGGTAACATGTGTAATCTTAGACTGTCCTAAGGGAAATTGAAATGTAAAACCCTTCATTTTAATCTCTGAAGGGCGCCTATTGCTCAGTGGTTAGGGTGCCAACCACATGCCCCAGGGTTAGTGGGTCAAACCTATCCTGGCTTGCTAAACAAACAAACAAAAATAGCTGGGTGTTGCTGTGGGTGCCTCTCTAGTAGCTGGGAGGCAAGAGAATCCCTTGAGTGCATTACTTTGAGGATGCTGTGAGCTATGACGCCACAGCATTTTACCGAGGGTGACAAAGTGAGACTACCTCAATAAAAAAAGTTAAAAATCAAAAATAAAATAATCTCCAAAAGAAAGTATAGTTATAACCGTAGACAATTAATTAGTAGACTTGAAATTCCTATTGGTAAAACTTGATTTTATTTTTAATTTTATAAATAGTGTCATAAAGTCAAAAAGAGAGATTTGTATTAATATTTGTATAACTAGATTTAAACAGGATGGTCTATTGATGATCATGCGAAAGCTAAAGCTTCTGGTGTTTTTTTAAGCTTCAGAAAGTATTTTATACACAGACTGGTATTTGATCCTCAGATTCACGACTGCTTTCCAGCGTGTCCTTGAAACTCTGTGACACTAAACTTCATTCATAACATGAGAATATCAGAGCCTGCCATATGAAATTTCTGTGTAGGTTAAATAAAGTATTATGAAATATAAAACAATTTCAAAGTATTATGAAATATAAAACAATTTCCATGGTTCCTTACACATTGTGAATGCTCCGTAAATGTTATTTGTTTTCTTCCAATCATAAAAATTCAATTCACAGAGATTTCAAGTCCAGTTAATTGATAAATTACATAAAATAATTTTGCTCTATATTTTTACATTTTTCATGTAGTATAAATACTATTTTACATATCTGTGTAAATAATATTATCTATTTCTACAATTTTGAAAGATATCTGAAGTTGTGCTTCACTTCTTCCATTCACTTTTATTCTTGAAATTCAAGGTCAGATGCTTTCTTACTTCATTTCTCAACTTGATCGGACAACTTTTGCAGGGGTATTTTTATATTTGGCCTCTCCCCACAAATTTATCTTCTAAGTAAATACTGTCTTGAGAATATGCAATTAAGTTTCTTTTGGAGGAATAGAAAAATGTATGCTCCCTTTTTATCAAAGAAAATATTAAATTAAAAATTTGTGTGTTGTAAAGGGAATCAGATTTTCTTGGAGAGGAACTTATGAAAAAAAAAATCTTATGAACCACCAAACTAGTATAAATTCATTATTCTGTGCTAATAGTAGGCTTTATATTTAAAAGTAGTTTCTAATAAAAGAACCAAATCATAAGGCTAATCAGATTGGAAAGCCGGTTACAAACAATTGAGCTATATAGCTCTCTACCAAAACTCAGAAGCAAAATTGACTATAATTCCCCACAACTATCTAAAGGAATAATGGCTATTTGTCATCAAATTATTTAATAACATTTTTAATGTCCGTCTACCTTAAATGTAAACTTTATTTCTGTCAGTATATAAGTTTTGTATAGCATGTCTTGAATGAATGTACAATATCGGTAGGAGGGCAAAGACTCAAAGTAAGAATGAGGTGTATCATGTCTGTGACTGAGGAAATGGGGGCATTGTCAGCCTTTAAAGATCATATTTTTCATACAAACCAAAAATTTCTTTGAACACGGAAGTCAATGGCATTCTTGGAAACAACCATAAAACTTTATCACATAATTTTTTAACTGTATATCTTCCTTTATTAGCCAACATCTTCAGCTGAAAATGAAGAAGGAAAGAATAAAGATAGACCTACTTATAGTTTCTTGTCCTGCCTGTTATTATTCTTCAGTAGCAGGATATCGGCAGTGTAGAGAGAATGAACTTGTATCAAAAAGTGAAGTTTAGGCGGTGCCCTTAGCTCTGTAGGTAGGGTGCCAGCCGCATAAACCAAGGCTGACTGGTTCAAAAATGGCCCTTGCCAGCTAAAGAAAACACCAATGATAGCTGCAACAGAGAAATAGCCAGGCATTGTGGCTGGAGCCTGTAGTCACAGCGACTTGGGAGGCTGAGGCAAGAGAGTGACTTAAGCTCAAGAATTTGAGGTTGCAGTGAGCTGTGACATGACAACACTCTACCACAGGTGACATAGTGAGACTGTCTCAAAAAAAAAAAAAAGTGAAATATAAAGAGTTTAAGTAGTTTGGGGCCCTTTTCCTTCTGGTAAAAGCAAAATGCAAATGCATGTCTGGCTATGAAATACACATTTTGTAATTTCAGTGATTCCACAGATGAATTAAATGCTGTCATACTTGCATTTGAAACAGACATTTCACTACAGGTATAAAGATGAATGACAAAATTCATGATAAAAATATGAAATTTTATTTTTTCTTTGCTCAGAGCACTAAGCAGCATATTTTAGAAAACATGACAAGTCAAGAAAAAGAATACAAAAAGAAAATTCATGTTTCTATCTTAGCACTTTAACGGTAAAGCGTCTTGCTTTTGAAGGAAGGGCTTCACACTGTCATTTGCACTCAATGCAGTAAATTATGAAGTGCGGCATCCCTGGAGAATAAGCACTTCACTAACAGCGGTAATGTCAGTCCACAAACATCAGGAAACCTTTTTTATAAATGGAGAAATGTACAATTCTCATAACCAACACAAGGCGTTGGGGTGGGAAGACTTTAACTCTACTTGCTGAAATTTAATTTCCTTCTAACTAGGTGTGATTGGATCCCAAGGCAGGTTTCACTTAATGTTGTGGAGCAATATTTGTTCTAAGCACCTGTGGTTTTGTGTGCTTTTCCCAGCAGCCTTTAAGTTCCTTGAATGCTAAAATTATATTTCATGCACTTGAAGCTATATATCAAACCACCTCAGTACTCCAGGCAGATGCCCTCAGAGCTGTTTTCCATTTATGCTGGGCTCCTGCTCCCACGGCGTTTTCCTCCCCAGCAGTCAGAGCTAAAGGGTGTTTTGTCCATGCTCCACATGTTGGTGATTTGCAGAGGAATATACTTCTTCTCTGTAAATAGAATTCAGCAGTGATTGATGGGGGATGGAGGGATTAGCACTCTACCTCCTTTGCAACCGATTGAGATAATTCCAGGTATTACCAGAATGGCTTCAGAGATTCCCTGTGGAATTGAGCAATAGTTATTCTCTTTGTGTTTTATCTCCTACATTTGCCTGGCTGTTTTCTTTGTCCTGACCCACTCTCCCATTAGTCTACTGGTAGCTTCTGGAAAACAGCCAAATAAGTTCCTTCTACGGAAAACCCTGTGCCAGATACTGCTTTGGGAATCCCAAAGTAAGGTACTGATGGAAATTAAAATATTTGATAAGAACAACAGGTAACTTGTAAATGTTTACTAAATTTCACTGAAAATGGTGTATGTATAGATGCAATTCCCCTATTACTATAACTTTCCTTATAAATGCCCAAGGTTCACTGTGAAATCTTAATGCGCAAGTGTTCCATTTTATGTCGGGGCTCACTGTGGATGCAGGGCCGGATTTAAATAATAGATCTTATTTCCAAGTAGTCCATATCTCATACACATTCCTTTTCCTTGTTCTAAGTGAGTAGTAGTAAATTCTTTGTATAAATTGGAATGAGATGTAGACTGTTATTGATCCAGAGGCTTTATAGAATATTTAGTCAAATTTAGCCATACACAGAACAATTTTACATTTTCCACCACATTTAACAGTTTCTCCCGTTTAAAACATTCATCACACATGACATTAGTTTGCAGTATCTTTGAAGAGATCAAACAGGGATTGATATTAGCAAGTTTGCAAACATTTCATGTCAAAAAGTAAATTTGGTCACAAATAAGGAAATAAAATAAGAAGAATTAATTGAAATTATTGTTTAAAAATCAGTAGTAGAATTGACTCTGGGGATTTACTTAAGTGAAGCAAACCAACCATTTTAAGCAGTTTTATAATGAGAAACTGTAGAACTGAACAACTAAATTATGGTTGCTAACCAAGCTATTTCTCAGAAATCAAAGTTGTGAATACCTAAGTGACCTATATTGATTTTAAAGAATATTTCTGGTCATCACCGGCCCCTGTAGAAGGCTAAACGTGAGGTGCGGTGGTCCCTGCACATTGCAGGCCGCCTTCTTTTTCTCTTCTCAAGTAACAGTAATGGTGGACTATTTTACACACATACCCACACACACATTCGTAAGCTTAGGAAAAGCGAAGACTTGGAAAGAACACAGTGGTGAAAAAGCCGCCCAAATCTCTAATTTACTAGTGAGTTTCTCCATGTTTTCCTAACTCAAAAGAGAAAAAAAAAAAAAAAAAAAACAGATGCAGGGTTGTCACATAAACATTTATCATAAAGCATTTTCAAGATAAAATATGTTGTATATTCTAATCAATCATTCTGCCAATATGTCTATTATAATATATATTTCTTTTAGCAACATGAGGTAATATATCATTCCTTCTGTTTTCTACATTAATATTTGGGTATATTCCAGTATCTATAACCTTGATTTGCTTAATGAATGAAGAGTTATTCGAGTTTGTTTCGCTTTTGCAGTCATTCCAGTGATGACAGGAGTGATAATAACTAATGTTTTTACTCATCCACTTATTTAACATATTTTGACTAAGCATCCAGGGTTTTCCAGAAACTGATCTAATCAATAATGAATAATTATTTTAAATAATGAGAAGTGAAAAGAAGAGGTCTTACAAACGGTATAATTGCTGAGGGGCTATGCAATCCTTCCTAATCCCTAAAGTTTCACCTTAATCCATATGGAAAATAAGTAAATTTTATTCCCTTGATATTAAGTATTTACAGGTTTTTAAGAGTAGTCTCTATACTTAAATCCTTTAAAAGTTAAATTAGAAAGCATACTTCAGTTAATATAGCACACCACAGATTTAGCACTAGAAGGTTAAAAGAGTTACCTGGAGATAAATGAGATAAAAAGGGAGGCAATATATCCCGTAAGTAAATTTAGGGCAATTTATCCCATAAGTAAAAAAGGGAGGAAAGATATCTCTGTAAATAAGTTATTTGGCCTTTAAGCATTTCTTTCACAAAAGGATAAAATATGTGTTTGCATGTGTGCATGTATATATAAGGGAAGATAATTTTATCTATTCAAACAGATTAAAATATGTACTTTATAAATATAATTTTATTTAATTTTTGTTGATGCTAGTCCTTATGTAATTATTTGCTAATATGAAAATTAGAAGTTAAGAATATGTGTATTAAATACTAATCTTAATATTAATCAACATATGCTGATTATCTTTTTCATATAGACCTTAATGTTTTTGCCAATCTATGAAGCATATTGTATAGTTCCCTGATAAGTAATATGGCGAGTAAACAAGTAAAACCATCTGAAAAGGTGACCTTTAAGAGCCTTCAGCAGCTTTAATTCAGCAGCAGTACAATTTATTTAACCTTTTAAAAAGTACTCATTTTTGACACTCTACTTTTCAAAGTTATACAGTCATATATTAGAAAATGTACTCTATATTTATTCATAAGCTTGTCTATATAGTGAAAGGTTTTAAGTAATACAGTTTATTTCAAATTCTGAAACATTACATTTTATGTGCAGACTATTCATTTAAATTATATGTTCATTTGTATTTTTTGGTTATTATATTTTAATTAAATATGTGTATTACATATATACACACACACAGGATTTTTATGGTTAGAAAATATATAAATATATCTCTTTTTTCTCCTTTCCCCTTCAAACTGTAAACACCACAAGGACAAAGATGTGTTTTATTTTTAAGTTCCTTTCCAAAGCATGGTACAATGCCTACCTTAAATTAGGAACACAAAAAATTTTCATAAAATGAGTAAAGTTTGAGGTAATTCACATTAATTGCCTTATATGTTATTGTATAAAGAGGGATAAGAGCAGCAATGTAAAGTTATTTATATGAGCATCACATATCTTTAGGGCATATCATATTGCCCTTAAGTTTTTTTCCACAGTAAAAAACTCAAGGGCAATATCAATTTTCAAAAATTAAAGACACTTCCCTATATCTCTGTGGTAAATATTTAAAACATATTGTACCTTAAAGCAGCAAAATGAAATTAAAATGCTACATTTATGTACATCATGTATCCATATATATACACATACATGCACACATACAAATATATATGCGATCTTTGTGTAGTCCAAATAACCTCTCAGATTAAGCATCTCATTTACCTGCATGACTGACAATTTGATAGATATTTAAAATATCCTTAAATTTGAATAGTATTTTGGAACGGAAGAAAGCACCTGAATGACTGTTGAAGCAATGTCTATAGTGATCACTAAACAATGTGAAAAATGACATTATTTCTGCTCATATATTTTCTTCATTCAACCATCATTTATTTAATCATACACCCGCGTGTTGAAGCATTATTGATTGAGAGTCTGCTATGCACCAAGAGGTGTATGGTATATGCTGTACTTGCCATTACAAGAAAAACAAAAGATTCACTCATTCTTCCAGTGTGCTGCCAGGTACACACACGCACACATGCACAGAGAGGGAGACATGTATATGAAACAACACATGTGCAGCATGCAAAAATCTACTTAGGTGTGTGTACATAAATAGACTTTCGCAGAATACACTTTGAAGCTCAAGAAGGGCCACTTTAAAGAAGCGATATTTAAGGTGAGAATCAGAAAATGAATAGAACTTCGTCAAGCACATTTTTGAGTTGGGGAGAGAGCTAGTCTACTTGTTATCTCAACAAAACTGTAATACTCACAAGTTTTGAGAGTTGAAAACCATTTCAGGCAACTATACTGATCTCTTTCCAAATGAATGAAGACGTTATTAAAGAAAACTGTGCTCATAAATGCTGTCAGAATAATATTAGAAACCATGGCTTTATGTCAAGTATAAATCAATCCTTTCAACACTTATATCTTTCAAAAATCTCCAAGGCAACAGAAATCCATCAAAAGTAATAGTGCTGGTGAATGCCTGGAGGGCAGCCATCTTATTTTGTAGTTCCAAAGAGGGAACTGCAAGGATGCGAGAGAAGTCTGACTTACTCAGCTTTGACAAAATGAGACCAATAAAAGCTGTGCATCTTCATGCTCTATTTCAGATGACTAAATTTCTCTGGTTCCAAGCTCTTAGTAGGTTTAACCAGATGTGTCACTGCTCTCGTGGCCTGTTGTTTCTGGCAGACACTTTAATGCTGCTCCAGATGTTCAGTCTTGGTGGCTGTGTCCATCAGGCACACCACGTATCCCACAATTCTGGATTATTTCACATTAACGATTACAATTTATTTGTTCATTTGACTCTCTGACAGCTAATTCATTTGCTTAACTAGCACACAAACTTTGTTCAGGAATAAAGGAGAGTTTTAGAGATGAAGGGACAGAATTACACCAACGAATCATAACAAATAAATGTTAGTCCACAATCGTAAAGTGTTCATGCTGGAGAAAATTTAAGGACATTTGTCCATAAGGACAAATGGTTCTTATCAAAATATGACAAATCATTTCATTCCAGATTAGCCTAGATTAAACCAACAAGATTAAACCCAGCTTTCATAAGATTAAACCAACAAGATTAAACCCAGCTTTCATAAGAGGCAATTTATCGGGAATTTGCACTGTACTGGAACAAATGTCTCACTTAGGGGTTGGCAAACTATGGCCCTTGAGCCAAAGCCAAGGGCCTGTGTGTGTATTTCCGGTTTCACTGGAGCACAGCCATGATCTTTGTGCTTATTCCTTTATTATCCATGACTCCCTCCCAATGCCGGTTTGATGTTGTGATAGAGGCTGAGTGGATGGACTTAAAGTCTGAAATAGTTGCTGCCAGTGCCCTACAGAAAAAGTTTACTGACCCCTGTTTTAACTCAGAATTATTATAATTATATAAATAATTATGCTCAATTTCATCTTCCCAAAGATAGTTTGAATATGTTGTGGTCATAGTAATGGTTTTGAATTTTGATGATTATCATAAAATCACAAACTGTTATGGTTGGAAAGGTTTATATAGGACATTTAGTCCAACTCCCACTTGATGAAAAATGTCTTTTATTGTATTTTTGACAGATGCTCATTTAGGCTTCGCTTGGACAACTCTGCTGAAGGGAATTAGAGCACCTCCTGGAGCAATGTAGTACAGGGATGGGCAATACTATTTTTCGGAAAACATCCATGTTTTGAATCAGATCTGATATGTGTAAACTTTCTTGATTATAGTCCAATCTGCAAAGGCACTACGGAGCAAACAGACTAGTCCTCCGGTGATTTAACTTCCTAACATGGCAAGTCACACTAATTCCTCTGTTCTCTAAGTGAACACATTCCGCCTATTCTCACTGTCAGTCCTCCAAACATTCTTTTCACTCTTTCCTGGATTCCATTTGAATCTGTGATGTTTGTCCTAGAATTGCAAAATCTCAGTTTTCTGCAATGTATTTCTTTTCAGTAATATTGAGTAGATTACTCATTGTCTTTGTACTATGTTGAAAACAGTTCATGTCACATGGCCTTAGTCTGAAATGCCCGACTTCCTTGAGTACTGAAATTTCACTTTGACTCTTCTTGTTTCATTTTTAGTGTAAAGATAACCCTTGTTCTTTCAAGTGCATGTTTGGCTTGTGATTGTCTCTCAAAATTTTTTAGAGCAATTCTTGTGATAAGTCAAAAATTGGTGTTGTTTTTTGATATGACATTCATTGTGGAACCTGTGTGCCACACAGCTCAGAACATCAAAAAATTGTTCTGGAAGGATGTGGTTAATAGAGGCACAGTACATGGATAGTTGGAGAAGTTCATTATGGTGATGTTAAACTTGAAAATGACCCATGTGTGCAACCAAGGTGAATATGAGGAGCTCAAAGCTGTAGTGGAAGCAAACACATCTCAACCCACATGTGTACGAGCAGCAGGGTTGACGTTACTATTCTAACAATACTGGACTGTTAGGGATAAGTTGGCAAGGTAAAGAAGCTGGATACGTGAGTTTTACAAGACTTAAATGAGCATCGAAAGATGAATTTACTTGAAGCTTGCCCTTTTTTTGTTGTCCTGACATAAAAATGAACCATTTCTACACCTTAGTGTTATGTGTGATGAAAAATGGATTCTTTTTGAGAATTTCAAGTATTGGACACAGTGGTCATTGGATAAAGATGAAGGGTGGAAACATTGACCAAAACCTAATATTCATCAACAAAAGCTACTTGTATCTATTAGGTGGTTTAGTATTGTGATTATCCACTACAGCTTTATGAAACCTGATCAATTGATTACAGCAGAGGTTTACTACATGAGAAGGATGATTTTAATTAAGTAGTCTAGTTTGATCAATAGACACATGCCAATCCTCTTGCAAGATAAGGCTTGACCACAAAAAATGCTGCTCAAACTACAGAAGCTGACACAGAAACTCCCTGTCATTCACTGCAGTTACGAGATCTTTCACCAAGTGACCAGGATTTCTTCCAGGCTTTGGACCACTTCCTGCAAGGAAAAATATGCAATTCTCAACAAGCTACAGAAAATACCTTTCATGATTTCTAGGCCACTCACTCCCCAGGCTTCTCTGCTGGCATACACAAGCTACTGTTGAGATAGCAAAACCGGGTCTGTGGTTTAGGTGTATACTTTGCTTAATTGTACCACTCACTTCTTCCTTGAAGTATGATAAACTACACTTTGGGTTTGAAATTGGACATTTCCAATCCATAGGTAGTCAGTTCGGACTATTTAACAATAGTGTAAAAATTAAGTGAGTTACTAGGTCATGTGTTCAATACACTAGCAGAAACATAGAAGATATTTAGTAAATCCTAGGATTTTTTTTTTCCTCAGCCTCTCCCCTTTCATTTAGGAATTGATTTGCATATGAGAAATTAATTAGGTCATTTGCCTTGCTTCAGCGTAGTTCATAATATATTATAGAAGATTACTACCAAACCAAATAATTTCAATGCAACAAAATAAGTTGTCTAAGGTAAGGTCCTAAATAACAGAGGAAATATGTTTCTTATGTATGAAATATTCAGAGATTTATGGAATGGTTTAGTTTAATAATGATTTAGTTTTAAGTTTCTGAACAAGGTAGCATTAACATTCATTTTGTAAAATATTTCAGGTTAAAAACTCAATCTTCTTATGTCGTGTTTAATAAATATTTCTTTGCTTCTGGGGCCTAATGAAAATTATGTATTATAGTCATTTGTTTGATGAGAGTGTAAGTGCAGCTTAAGACACAGAATGGCTTTTTGATGTGGCTTCCAGCAGTTTGTGAACACATTTCTACCATAATTAAATACCTTTTAAAGTGATTATAGCTCTTTCAGATTATAGTTGTTTTTTAGACAAGTGAAATTATTTGCTAAGTATTCAGTATCTTCAAAAAACTAATGAATTTTTAAAATATATTAAGCATATTCTAGGAGTTGTCTGTAATAAAAAACATTGTCCCAGTAGCAAATCCCTTCCTTACTATTCAGCAATTACCATGTCTTCAGTTCAATTCAAGTATTTTTTCTTTCTTTCTTTTTTTTTTTAAGATTTTTAACATTTTGGATAATTAATCTATGGACTAAAGACTACATTTATATCTAGTTTCTAATCTATTTACGAGTCTATAAAGTTTACTGAGTGATTTATATTTGTACTAGAAATGTTCAGCAAGTGGAATAAAGTGTTCAAGAAGAAAAGGGGGTGATGATTTCAAAAAATGTTTATTTTTTTAAGTATTAAATAATACTGTATCCAATCACTGAGTTTCTAAAATTATCTTTAAAATTTTTGCAGATTTTATGTTTGTAGGAAAAAATAGAACTTCATAAATTATTTGCCATGAGGAAGTACATATTCAGTCAAAAAATAAATTATATAATTTTCTGTGAAAATCCTACCCTAATTTTAAGAATTTCATCAAATTCTATAAGATTCTGAGGGTGAGATTAATCTGAATAGGTTGGAGAAATACGTAAGGTAGCACTTATCTTTGGTGACCCAAAATGTGTTTCTAATTATATAGCTTATGCCTAATAAAGAAAGTGCTTTTATTTTCTAAAAGAAATTGGATGCTAATATTTCATGTATATTAAAAGGAAGAATTTTAATAGAAGTGGCATTGCTTATTCTTCTTTTGGTAATTAATTTAGCTAGCTAAAAAGTTAGAATAATCATTTTACAGAACATCTATTTATGCATATTGTGACTGTAAATGATACTTAGGCACAATTAGAATAGTAGTTTCAAGAATTCTTTTTTAATTTTTATCCTCACTATAGATTTCTTCATTCCAACTTCTTCTATTGACAGAAAATTGCTGTTTTTAAATTATGATAATTTTACTCTTCTCGAATCTCAGGAAGAAGACACACACACACACACACACACACACACACAACTTTGAGCTGTGAACTTTCCAAAACAGTATAAAATGTGATTGCTTCAAGAGCTGAAAGCCAAAGACTCTAAGGCTTAGGGAGGTGGGTTTCCAGCTTACTAAAAATGATGAACTGTTAACTACTATTTATATTTGTCTTTTGTAAGCTCCCTGTGCCCCCTGGAAGTATCATGGAAGGCAGTCCATGAGATGAAATACGTTCTTACAATATATAAGATAAATCCTTGGAAAATTTAGGTTGAAATATGTAAAAATAATACTTATATCTTATTCTTTGTGATTTTTTTAAAGTTTTTGTATGCATTATACCTAAACATATATACACTCTTGTGAAATCAGTAAAGTTATGAATGAATGAATAAGGAGATACAGGGCTATGGATGAATAGATAAACTAGTATTATGTAAGAAAATAAATTCACCTTTTTTAGATTTCATTCTATCTGCAGAAGAAAGATTCAGTAAAATCATAGTCACCATCCACATAACATATATTTATGTTGAGAAGTGTTAATACATTTTTCAAGTGCCATTTTCTAGATCTCAAAACTGAGTAAAGAAGCTATAAATGTGTCTATTGATTTCTCTGGTAACCAAATTATGTCCCATTTTGGAAACATCATAGCTAGGAGAAATTGATGCATTCTCTAGACTAATTGAACATGTTCCCTAGAAATGGGACAAAATTTAAAGTAACAGTTATAATTTCCTCTCTTATCCCTTTTAATGTGGAACAGTGCTATACATCTTTGTTGTACACAAGAATCCCTGAAGGACATGGTAAGGAAAACAGTTGTATTCAAAAGAATCAAATTACATAAGTGCAGTAATTTGTAACTTGCGTCGTCTTCCTTCTTTTTCTTTATTAGTTGGGTGTGTGTTCCCTATCTATTATTCCAAGAACTGATTTTTGCTCATACAAAACCAGTGTTAAATTCTTCTATTTGTTCTGAAGTGTATTCTTTCATATATTTCATGACTGTACACCATTAAAATATACATTTAACTGTGACTTTACATATATATACATATGATTTTTTCAAATTGATATTTCAGTAAACATACTTCACTGCACTTCATTTTCTTAGTCATCAAGACTTCACGAAAAATGACTTCAAGTTATATGTCAGAACAATTATTTTAATAGTTCTATAGAATCTATTAGTATTCTCATATCAAAATTTATTCCTCCACTCCACAAACTAGAAGAAATCAAAATCACATTTTCAACTATATTTATTTATTTTGCCATTTTTGGCTGGGGCTGGGTTTGATACCGCCACCTCTGGCATATGGGGCGGGTGCCACACTCATTGAGGCACAGGTGCCAAGATCAAAACAACAATAGCACAGTCACAATCTAGTGTTCACATATTGGTCATTCTCCCTGCAGAACCCAGATATCTGAGGTCCTACCTCTCTTTTACTTTCTACATAAGCATTCACACAATCCCTACTATACAAAACAATATCAGTTTTTATCTTCCATGACTCTTTTATTCTCAGATACTCCTGAAAATCAACCATAGCTGGATTCAGAAACGGCAGAGAAATTTTCACTTTTAGAGAAGGTGAAAATTTTAAAAATGAATATTTTTAAAGAATATTTCATCCAATAATATATATATATATTTTGAGACAGAGCCTTACTATGTTGCCCTCAGTTGGGTGCTGTGGCATCACAGTTCACAGTAACCTCAAATTCTTAGGCTTAAGTGATTCTCTTACCTCAGCCTCCCAAGTAGCTGAGACTATAGGTGCCCACCACAACACCTGGCTATAATAATACTAAGTTTACTAAACTTTCTGGGTATTCATATTTCAAATGATTGCCATTTTTATTTTTTCATAGCTAGCAACAAAATATAGATTATACTGCAGGGAAAGCTATACTACCAAATATTTAAGACCCACTTTGGAACTTATACACATACAGTTTTCTTGATATTTGAGATTAAGATGGCAAAATTTTATTTCAGGAAAATGCAAGCTTTTATCTTGCATAAATGTCTTTAATATAAACTACCATTTTCGCCTACCCTAGTTTCTTTCCTGTACTACTAAAAAGTCATATTTGTCATATTATCAAAAGTATGTGAGTCAGTGGGGAGAATGATTCCTTTCCATATCCAGCTATTCGATCTTGGTTTCAATAAGCTCCCTTTCTCCATTTCTGCCTCCTTCTAAACGCAAAAAGTAGGAGAGACATAATTCCCCATTCTAGTATAATACATAGAATCCCTATGACATTATTTTGCTCAGCACAGAGTTATGCTAAAAGTTTAGAATAATAAAAGCTTTATAAATTAAAAAGTAGACTTGCAGGGCTAACATTTTAGGATTTAAAATTCTTATAAAAGGAAATATCCATGAGTTAGTGCTTTAATGTTTTTCTCTCCACGCAGAGAAAGCCGAACAGTTTTGTGGTCTGGTTTATGGGGTCCAATTTGCTTTATTCAATTTCCCTAATTGCTTGAAAGATTGATCTCTTGCATGTAAAATATGTTTTCTCTACTAATACAGGAATATTAATCTGATTCTAACTGATTGATTTATGTGTTCCAGCATGTATTTAGGAGAAAATTACCTGTATTTGCAATTCTGTGCTTTGACTTTGGAAAAGCACATGGCCAGGAGGAATATGCAGGTGTTGACCTACTTCCTAAGTTTCATGTATGCACTGTATGTCTAACACAGACAATTACAAACATTACAAGCCTACTAAATAAACCAATAAGAGAAAGAGTGAAAATCAGTACCTCCAATACATAATACGTATTTTGTGTGCTATTAAATACTTGAATTTTATCAACTGAATTTCATACAAAAATTTGAGAAGTGTTATCTTTAGGCCACTCTTCGAGTTATTTATTTTCCATTATGCAATAGACCAGCATTAAATATATGTAGAAAGACCTCAACTTTTTCTACCTCTGTATTTAATTTATTTCTTCTTGTCATAAACATACATTTTCTAGGTTTTATACATCAAAGAAATATTAGCTACAAATAGAAAGCCATTTGCTCCTTCTTGGAATACACTGTTTTCTTCCATTTTCTGGTTTTCTGACCTAATACCCAATTTATAATACGATTTACAAAAGGCACTATTTCCAATCTGCTAGAATTCAGGGACACATCAAGGTCAATTTTGCAAGCAAGGATTTAGTTGCATGTTTCAATAACTCTTGCAGAAACGATAAGCTATCTGCTATGGTACACTTGTGAGCCCTCCGATCAGATGTGGCACTGAAGGAGTGACAGCCTTGTGCTACAGATACGGAAGGTCTCTCAGGGTATGGTGTGTTGACTCCTTCAGATTATTTAGTAGCAAAGGATTTTAAAGTTAAGTAAGAGAAGAGAAGGTGAGGAAAATATTACTGTTACATATGCTGTAAGATAAAGTAAGTCAAGAATTGTTTATGTAAGAATTAGGGTTGATCAATATAATAGTAATATCGTTAAACAATGGATTTTTTACAAAATAAAAATAAAAATGTGAAATAAAAATGTTGCAAACATATTGTTGACTACCAGAGAATATTCAGCTTATTATGAGATGATTTATATTACTTTACATGTCCTGGTTTGGGAGGACCCCCTTAGCCGGCCTTGTAATGTGGAGTGAGAGGAAAGGGAGCAGAGTAGCAGCGGTGGGACCAGGCTTAACACAAAACACACGGCAGGTGTTTCCTTAGTAGTGTGATTTCCAAATAGACAACACATCTGTGAGATATCAGATGGAAAGAAGAAACTGGCGCTACCGTTGATGTTAAAATAGTCCCCAGTTCAGTGAACATGTAAGCAAATCCTCAAAATCATCTTCCAATTTCCATACCGTGGTACCTCAAGTGGTGTGTTGCATTTACATTCTTTGTTTTTCTGTTAGAGTCTGTCAAGTAAAAGAATTTCACCAGGAATCATTAAGTCCATAGTTTACCATCTATAGTTTCTTCCCTTCTGTCTCTCTCATCTCCCCTTCAGACAAGATAAGTCATGTCATGTAATTGTCCAAGCATGTAGCTATTCTATTAGAGAGAATAATCAGTTTGGGTATTAATAGGATAAATTGGAGACATGTATAATTTTTTTGTGTTCACTTTTTACTAAACCCAAGAATTTTCTTGTGTCTCTCCAGATGAAATTAATCTCTCTTCCACATGATATTCTATTCATTTGGGATATACTTGAAGCTAATGTTACCTTCTGCTTGAGATAATAAGTGGGGGTTCCACTGTGTTGTCTCCTTCGGTAATGACTTTGAAGCCTGTTATCCTGTCATTCTCATTTTGAGGCTTTTAATCATTGTCAAAGGCCTTTACAATTAAATTTTAAAATAATGCATATCAATAAACTTAAAAAGAAAATAACTATCATTTATTTATTTCAATAACGTGGCTTCTTATATTTTATAAAGCGGTAGGATGGGTGTTCTCAAAAATGTGTTAGAAAATCTAGTATATATGAAATGGGAAAGTAGTCACAAGGAAAGTGAGATGAGTCACTATATGTATAAATAAGAAAATCATTAAAGGATACTCAAAAGAATAAAAAAGATCTGGTAAGTGTGGCAATAGCTATGCTTTTAAAATTAATATGCAGAAAACAACAGCATTCTTCCAACACCAGTAGTACTAATATCAGACTCAGAAATAAACAGCAAACTGATAAAATATGAAATGAGTGAATAGGTGAGGGGGGGGATGGGAAAGACTTGCAAACTAAATATTTTATGCTGTGACAATATGTGACTTATATGCAAATCAGAAATTACTGGCCATATTTACCCTTCCTCATTAACCAAGAATAAGACTCAAATGTACCCATCAAAAAGTATATTTGTAGTATAAAATTTTATTTTCATAATTAGAGAGCAGTGCCAAAATAAATTGCCAACATTTATATTGGGTAACAGGAAAGGCACAGTCAGAGTATTTCAGGAGCTGTGTGAGGCCACCTGCTCTACTAAAAGAAACATTGCCTGGGGTTCAGCCAGACTGAAAATACGGGATCATTATTATTATTATTACATTTCCCCCTTCAGATAGATCCTATAATAAGGTCATTCTATAATAGGAAAATAGTTGGTGGCTTGATATTGTATTTTAAACAATGCATCATATATTTTTTCTGAAATTTTATTTAATATTTGAGTAAGATTTATTTAATCTTACTATCCCCTCATATTATATTGACATTGTGTTCCTACTTATTAAAATTATTGAAAACACTATTATTAAAAGTATAGGGTAGGATAGTATGTATTTTTAACAACTAGTATTATAATTACTTACAATTCAACCTCAACTTCATTAACTAGTGAAGGGAACAGTTGTAAAGTTTTCAGAAAACTGGCGGACACAACGAGTAGGCAATAAGAGTAAGCAATCTTTTTCTTCTCATACAGGAATCTTTAAATATAATGAATTAAGGTAAAATATTAAGTAATATTCTACATTGCATCTGTAATCTCTCACAAGTGAGTAATTGGGCTTCTCACTCCATTCAGGTTTTGACAGTAATATGATTTGGCAGACATGCTGAGGATTATTTATTTATTTGTTTTGCCCAGAGGCTGCTGACTTTAAACACATGATATTTCCAATGCCTTCAAAGATATATTTTAATTTAAAATTTTACTGGGTCTTTAGTTTAAAAACTAGTATCAGATAAACATTAAAATTATCAGTACATGCTTTTCAGTCAAGTCAATACCTGAAGTCACAAAGCATTCCTACAGAACTTAAAATAGAACAGATTCCTGATTCAGTAAGTGTCCAATTTTCAGTTACACTTTAATCATAATTTGTTAACCAAACACAAAAGTTGAAATTCTGCTCGTTTCAGGCTCATACATCAAGTATTTAATGTTAAACATAAAACTATGTTTCTTCAGGTGATTAAAATTTTTATCTCATATTTTTAATTTTATAACTCAAATGCCAAAAATAAATTGTGGACTCTGACTTATAAATATCTGTGATATATACATTTCAAGAAGAACCTCTATTGTACTGTCCCTTAAGGGAGAATAAAATACGTCAACATCCTGTAATAAAAACTTCTTCATATAAGGTTATTGGGGAAAGGTGTGTGTCATATACCGAAAATCCGCACACTCTTTCATCTTTTCTAGTACTCTACTTCTTGATGGTCAAGATCTTGATCAAGATTTATGAATCACAAATGACTCAGGTGATTGCATCTTGCAGGACAGCGTGCACATTGATTTTTAAATAATAGCTGGTGAGAGCTGTTAGACAAAATTCCTCTCCTAAAACTGAATTGTTGCACTAAGGTATCTCATCCTCAGCACTGTTATTAAAATTCAAGTTTTGTCCCCTTTCCTTGTGTCTGTTACATTGAGAATCATTATGAAGAAGCGTTATAAGTAGACACTGCCTGTTAGCCAGCGTCTTGTGTTTTCACTTGTTATAATCCTTATTATCATTAATTTAAATTGGCCTTTTAAAGCCTTTCTTCAGCTCTGAAAGGCATATAGCTCTTTATTGTCCTGGAGTATTTTCTTTATGTTTCTCATGGCATGTGAATGAGAAGTGAATAAATTGCCTAGGTCCTTATAGGCTATTTCTCTCTGTACATTGTGACTCATTATTGCTTGTGAAATCCACTTAGCTAAAAGTTGAAGAGTGTGGACATCAAAATGATTCTTAATTAAAATAAAATGAATAGACTAGAATAAAAAATTAAATATTAGAGGGCATCACCTCAAAATAACTTATTTTGTCAATACTGAGTCATATCTATATGTGTAAACACACACATACAACCACATCATTATTGTGGTCAGTTTAAAAAAAGAAAGAAAAGAGAAAACAGTAAACTTTTTTAAAAATTAAAAAAAAAAGAAAGAAAAGAAAAAATAAAGCCATGTATCTTGAACATGCACTGAAAGGTATTGCTTGTCACAGGTCACTTCTGACAGCACTTGTCAGGGCCCAGGACTGGCCAGGTCTCGGGCTGGCTTAACTAGGTTCTGAACGCGGACCACTAAGCTGCCTTGCTCAGGTCTCTTAGGTGGCTGAGAGCTATCTACTTTAGCTGGAGAGAGAGAAAGAGAGTGTCTTAGAAAGAGGAAAGCAGTCTTCTTAGAAAGATAGATCTTAATCTTTAGCAAAGCTTAGTGATCTACAGCAGAGAGACTCTGTGCTGGCGTTTTGCAGGCAGGAGAGGAGACAGAGTCAGAGTAAGCGAGTCCCTGACTCGCATGCTCCCTGACTGCCTTCTCCAGACTAATATAAGGCTGATCTCATGCCTCTCAATACTACAGACTTCCAATTCACCACTGCTCTCTACTCAAGAGCTCTCATGCTTGTTAGGAGAGCTAAATCCCTCTCCATGCCCTTTCCACCAAGGTGTTCCATTGTTGAGCTATACTAACTCTCACTCCTCTAGCCATAGGCAATACAGGCTGCAACAATTGCTCAACCCAATAATCAAGGACACTCACACATAACATGAACACAAAAAGTATAAAATTACCTTCAAATATAAATATTCAATTTAAGTTGAAAGTTTGCATGGTCTTAATAATTATACTTTTGGGGAATCCATGACAATTCTATACAAAATAGTACTCTTTCTAAAAATTTCTTGAGCTTTACCAACTTTTTTTTTAGGTCATGCTGATGTATTTGTTAGTGAAAACACAAAATTCCATCTTTCATCCTTGATCTGATCATTTGCTATGTAAAACTTCCAAGGGTGATGAGTACCTGTAGGAGCACAGAGAAAATTTCTGGTATTATTTTGCTCATTCTGCTATTTCAGAAAGACAATAAACCTCTAGGTCTCCTAAAAAATATTTAATTGAAATAATGAAATTACATTTTAGTGATGCTCTGATGTGCTAGGCATGAAGCTGAATGCTTTCATCTATTTTGTCATCCCAGTTATCCAAAATGTGTTATGCTTCCAGGGTATAAAAATTTAAAAACTCAGTAGAACTTAAACATATCACCGATTCATGATGAATGAAGTTATGACTTATATCTGTCTCCACCGCCATTAATACTCGAGTTTGACATCCAATGTATTTATTTTTTCATGAAGAGTTCAATCTCCTTTTTGGTCCCAAGCTTACTGGGCTATCTCCAACCACCACCTAAGAAGTTGGTGGCTGTTAGGTTCAGTATAGATATGAAGCCTTCCCTCTCACAATGCATGACTCTGTGTTAGTGATTTCACATTTACACTTATCATCTTTTATTCTAATCACCCTATGAAGAAATAGTACATGACTTTTCAGTGTTAATAATTAACAAAATACAATTGTTTACAATATCCAACTTTATTTTACTAGCCACTGAAGTAAATACAGTATTAGAAAATTGTCTAGCACATGATAGGTTAACAATAAAGTTTATTTTCATAGGCCATCAGAGAGCAATCTGTATTTAGATGTAATAAACTCAGATAAAAATAAAAATAAGTACATTTCTGACTTTTAAATATAATCAAACAGGTAAGTGACAGAACTTATTACCTCTTTCAAATTTTGGCAATAATATGACCTGAAAAATAAGCAAATTAAATTTTTTTCTTGGCCCAAAACTATTGTCACATGGTTCTCATTTTATAATGGCTTATTACGAGTTTTCAAATCAGAGTTTTAGTTAGTCTTTAAGAAAGAAAAATCCTGAATCAAGTCTGAAAACAAATGCAAGATAAATTTCAAACTAAACTCAGTATTGCTCCTTCTCTTATCAATTGGGTCATTATGCTTCTGCTTTTTATCTCTTATTAACCATGCAACCCACATACATGTACCAGGAGGAAATTGTTTCCTTAAGCAAAAAGACAACTTTTGGGGTCCAAGACATATGCCTGTGTAGCCTCAAACTGCTAGATATGCTAATTGCAAATGTTATCTTATATATCCTGTATAAAATTTCTTAATGTTTCTCAAGACTTTAAAATAAAGTAAAAACATTTTAGTAAATATCAGAAAAATCCCTCTTACTTACTTCTTTCCAGCTGTCTACTTTCATCCATCTCGTTTATTTGAGCTTGGATTCTGTAGAACAGTGGCTAAGGTACCACCCACATACACTGAGGGTGGCGGGTTCAAACCCAGCCTGGGCCATCTAAAAAACAATGATATCTCCTTCATTTGTTTTTGTATTAAACTGAGCTAATCACTGTGTCAATCTTGTCATGCTTCCCATATTTATCACCACCTTCAATCCATTCCTGTTTATAGGTGTCCGTGTAATTGTTTCCCATCCTGATAAACATTAATGTATAATCAATACCTAAATAGTACTTTTAATGAATGATAAATAATATAGCTGATAATTAATGTCTCTGCTACCACCAAAACTTCTTCAACCTTAAACTATATATCTTGTTAATTCAATCTTTAATACAGCCAGATATAGTGAAATCAATACAGTATTTTAGATAATCACTTTAGAAAATAACATGTGCCTATGTCTATATATGTATATAATATATGTATATACATATATACATACATATATATGCAATCCAATTTAATTTTATCTAGATTCAACTATAATCAAAGTGTAGCTTTGGTTGAAATTAACAGAGCCATCATTATAGATGGTACATCAGGATGATTGCTCTGGCTCTCTGCTATTAAAGGAAAGGCACCTGCTCTAACAAATTCGGAGAAGTACCAGGTAGGTGGAGCAGGAAGGGGCTCCACCAGGTGGTGAAAATTAGAACTTACAGGAGACGATAATACACTGAACTGAATGTAGGCTGTCTTCCAGACACAGAAAACCTGAGCTCAGGGCAATGCTGCCCAACCCCGAATGGCTACATTCAACTTCCCCATTTTCCTAATTATATTTGCATGTCTTTTGAAAATTTCCTTTTAATCAATGGCCTCATTTATAGAACGAGTACAGGTAAGGAGGAAGTAAGAGCATGCTATAACTATAGGAGAAATTCTTGCAAATTAAAACTGACTTTTTTAAAATTAATCATAGCTGGGTACATTAATGCAATAATGGGGTACAATGTGTCGGTTTATATACAATTTGAAATATTTTCATCAAACTGGTTAACATAGCTTTCATAGCATTTTCTTAGTTATTGTGTTCAGACATTTATATTCTACATTTATTAATTTTCACCTGTATCCTTCTAAGATGCACCATAGGTGTCGACCCACCAATTACTCTCCCTCCACCCATCCTCCCCTCTCCCCTCTCCTCCCTTGCCCCTTTCCCCATATTCTTGTGCTATAGTTGGGTTTTAGCCTTCATATGAAAGCTATAAATTAGTTTCATATTAGGGCTGTGTACCTTGGATACGTTTTCTTCCATTCTTGAGATACTTTGCTAAGAAGAATATGCTCCAGCTCCATCCATGTAAACATGAAAGAGGTAAAGTTTCCATCTTTCTTTAAGGCTGCATAATATTCCATGGTGTACATGTACCACAATTTATTAATCCATTCATGGGTCGATGGGCCTTTGGGCTTCTTCCACGACTTAGCAAGTATGTATTGGGCTGCATGTTATTTTTATTTCTGACAATGCAAATAGTTAGTTATATTAAATTTGTCCTGAAATATTACACTGCAAAGATTCACCTGTAATGAGTTCATGGCCTACACTTGGCATTCACTAAGGAGAAAAATAAGTTCTGCCTAAAGATGTTAACAATAATAATAAGTTCAAGGCTCGGCACCTGTAGCTCAGTGCTTAGGGCGTCAGCCACCTACACCAGAGCCGGCAGGTTTGAACCCAGCCTGGGCCTGCCAAACAGCAATGACACCTGCAACAAAAAATACCCAGGTGTTGTGGCAGGTGCCCATAGTCCCAGTTACTCGGGAGGCTGAGGCAAGATAATTGCTTAAGCCCAAGAGTTTCAGGTTGCTGTGAGCTGTGATGCCACGGCACTCCTCCCAGGGTGACATGGTGAGACTCTGTTTCAAAAATAATAATAATAAAGTTCTAGCAAAGAGAGGGCGGTCCATGTAATTAGGGAGTTCCGATTGAAGTAATGTTACTGGGCTCCCTCTCGTGTGGGGTTTTATCACAATGCCTGCCTGTTTTTCTGTCCTTGTGGGGTTGTTCATGCCCCTGCCTTCTCTCTGCTCTGGGTCAACCCTCTGTCACCTCAGCCCACTCCTTCCACCCCCATCAAGCCGCCATAACAAAGCAGGTGTGTGGAGGCACACTTAGTGTCAAAATACTGAACAGCAACCTTCCCTATTGGGTCATAGACAGGTGCAAAGCACGTCAGTCCACCTTTATAATACAGACACGGTGAACCCACAGAATTCTAAGAATGTCTGGAGCCCTCCAGAGAGGACAAGGCCTTACAAGGGGAAAGGAAAGACGTGGCCTTAGGAGGCAGAACCAGGCTTCCCAGCAACAGCACATGAAAGAAAATCAGGTAAAGTTTTAACCAGTTTCTAAGGTCAACGCGGGACTAGCGTGCCAGTCTCAACTAGCTGCAAGTCCCTGCTGAGGGAAATTTTTAGAGGACTCTGACACGTCCCAGATACTCTAATTTCCTCAGCCATTCTGGTCTTGTCTGCCTTTTATGGGCCCGAGCCGTGCTATTTCACAACCCTCTAAGTCAGGGGTCCTCAAACTACGGCCCACGGGCCACATGTGTTGGTGTGAATTGTATTTGTTCCCGTTTTGTTTTTTACTTCAAAATAAGATATGTGCAGTGTACATAGGAATTTGTTTATAGTTTTTTGTTTTTTTAAACTATAGTCTGGCCCTCCAACAGTCTGAGGGACAGTAAACTGGCCCCCTGTTTAAAATGTTTGAGGACCCCTGCTGTACATTATACAGGAAATTCACAGCCATGCAAAGAGGTTTCTGTCCAAAACACTGCAAATTATGTCTGGTGGAGAACGGCTGAGTCTCACCACATCACTTTCAGCAGTGGCCTGTTTTTGGGCCTGTGTCCACTTGTCTGGACTGGGCTGCAGGAAAGGAACACAACAGCTGGTCAACGGTGCAGCCATTTGTAGCTGCTTTTTAGCTTTCTATATTGAACTATAAAGATGAAATCCAATCATCTATCTCACCAATTCCCTCCTTCCTTAATGAGTTAAGTAAAATACTGGGCGCACACTTACTTTATATCTTTATGCATCAGCATTTAAAGGAATTTTTAACATCTCCTTAGGGCTGCAGACACCAAAAGGCTCCTGTCCTCAACAGAAAGCTTAGGAGCAGAGCAGGAGGTGAGAAAGGTCCCGTTTGCACAGTGCACGCGTGAAGGTGATGGGTAACACCTGTTCAGAAAAGGGACAAAGTCCCACCAGCGTCCCTGAATCCTTCTTCAAGGAGGCAAAGCCTTAAGTGGCTGACAAGAGGCACAGCAAATGTTGTCAACCCCGGGAATTGACAGGCAAAGACTCTTTACAGTGAAACGCTCTCATCTGAATACACAAAGAGAAAATGCACCTGGCTCCCAGATCCTGGATGAAAACCAAGCATTCCTCCCTGGCCTTCAGAGAAAGGGCATGCATTTCCTCTCGCCAGCACCAACCACAGATTCACTCCCAGAAACCGGGAACTCAGACTCAGGCTGGACTAGGAAAACAGAGCCGATTCTCTCTGACCCCCAAACAACCGCCAGATAAAAAGCAATAGCATTGTCTTGCTAGAAACAAACAAACAAACAAAAAATAGAAACAGAGAGAGGCACAGACACCCCCTTTGTGGGACTGGGGAGGGTGAATGGAAGGAGAAAAAAATAGAAAACCGTTCGGCCTCTTTGATTCCACACTAACCACAGGGGGACCACCAACCCTTCGCTGGATGGGTTTGAAGCCTGGGATGCAATGACGTGCACGGTATCTACAAACAAATCCCCCCAAATGATGGGGAAAATGTAATTTATTTCTGAACTGTGGCAGGTGCCTGTAGTCCCAGGTACTTGGGAAGCTGAGGCAAGAGAATCGCTTTGAGGTCCAGCTTTAGCAGCATGCAGCCCACACTTAGGAGGGCGCCCCACCCATGGTTCCCTCTAACTCTTTCCTGCTGCCATCTTGAAATTGATAATATTTGGGGAGAATGGTCCTTTTGCACTAATTCCTGATAATGATTGAATTGATTATGGATTCTGCTACTCGGAGCACAAATGCCAGCATTCGACCCATTTGAACAGCAGTGGTTCAGGAAACCCTGAGTATCTGACTGCCAGAAGCCTTAGGGTTGGCTTGGTGCCCGTAGCACAGTGGTTACGGCACCAGTCACATACACCAAGGGCGGCGTGTTCAAACCCAGGCCGGGCTACCTAAAGAACAATATCAACTGCAACAAGAAATAGCTCTGGGTGTTGTGGCAGGCACCTGTAGTCCCAGCTACTTGGGAGGCTGAAGCAAGAGAATCGCTTAAGCCCAAGAGTTGGAGGTTGCTGTGAGCTATGACACCACAGCACTCTAGCGAGGATGACATAATGAGACTCTGTCTCAAAAAAAAAAAAAATAGAAAGGGCTTAGCGCTCATAGCACAGTGGTTACGGTACTGGCCACATACACCAAGCGTGGCAGGTTCGAACCCAGCTTAGTCCAGCTAAAGAACTGCAACAAAAAATAGGCAGGAATTGTGGCAGGTGCCTGTAGTCCCAGGTACTTGGGAAGCTGAGGCAAGAGAATCGCTTAACCCCAAGAGTTTGAGGTTGCTGTGAGCTGTGACCATGGCACTCTACTGAGGGGGACACAGTGAGACTCTGTCTCAAAAAAAAAAAAAAAATAGAATCCTTAGGGTCAAAACCCTTTTCATAGCAGCCTCAGACACTTCCCCTGCCCCATTACCTCGTGAATTTACAGTAAAGTTTTCCAGAGTCCTCGCGACAGGGGTTATTACAGCAGATTGAACCCAGAAGCAGATAAGATAACACAGCTGTCTTCTATCAAATCCCACTGATGAGATTAGCATGGCTAAAAAGACACGGCAGCCTACTCATGATTTTTTAAAAATAATATTAACTATTTTTAACAAACATGATTTTTATACGAACAGGTGAGGGTTTATTTTATTATATAAATTTAATATAATAATACTCCAAGTGTTTGTAGGTTTTCATTTTCTACTTCCTTGAACATAACCCACATTATAATAATAAATAGTTTTCAACATCCTCAAACATTTTTAAAATAGAGAAGTGGTCCTGAGACCAAAATGTTTGGAAGACTGTTGGGTTTGAGCATGCTCCCTCCTACCTTCCCCTTACAATAAATATCCGAGGAAGGTCAAGAGGCTTCCTCCCTGGGCTCACCTGTAGGGTTTGGAGACTTACCGATGAACTTGGCTGTGACCTTGAGGGAGGGCTCTGCTGTTGTTTAGCACTTATTCTCCATCATTTCTAAATCTCAAAGAAACAAATGATGTGTCCTTAGGAAAAATAGGTGAAGATGACACTGCCGTATTAAGAGGCTAAGCTAAAGGCAGAAGAAAATTTATACACAGGGAGAGAAAAGCGATGATGTTTAACGTGTGCGCAGATGTGCTATAATGTTTCACGTATGTGATGGATAATGAGCAAGCCAGGTCACCACTGTGAGCACTAAATGTTTTTGCTTCTTGTAGTCAGCCTGATCTGCTGTCAAACAGGCTTATTCCTTCTGTCTTACTGGGTGTTTGTTCCCTGTAACGCACTGGTCTTCATCCTCCACCTGCTCCATCATCTTCCTCGGTCTCGCTCCTCCCCATCCGTTCACTTTGTTTGTTTTCGAGACAGAGTCTCACTATGTCACCCTCTGTAGAGTGCGGTGGCATCACAGCTCACAGCAACCTCAAACTCTTGGGCTTCAGTGATTCTCTTGCCTCAGCCTCCCAAGTAGCGGGGACTACAGGTACCTGCCATAACGCCCGACCATTTTTTGGTTTCAGTTGTCATTGTTGTTTGGTGGGCCCAGGCTGGGTTGGAACCCGCCAGCTCTGGTATATGTGGCTGTGCCCTAGCTACAGGTGCTGAGCTGGTTCAACCTTTTTGTTTTATTGTTAGCTCCCAAATATGGTGAGAACATGCACTTTCTGCTCTTGGCTGTGACACAATGATCTCCAGTTCCATCCGTATGGCTGCAAATAACATGACTGCATTCTTTTTCATGGCTGAATCATATTCTACTCAGTTCACACATTACTATGTCTTTGTTCTTCCACTGCTAAATCTCACTAGGTCACCTTCGAAATACTCCCTTTGGCCACGTGATAACCCCAGGGATCTTCAGCTCTAACATACAAAGCACTTTTTCTAGAGTCAGTTCAAGAACCCCAATGTCAGACCTTATATGACCACAGCTCTGATGGGCATTCCAGAAAAAGAGTTCCAAAATTGCTTTAAAGGGTGGCGTCAATGCCTCTATTTCTCAAGGGGAGCACATCATAGTAACCGGAGTGTTATTGAACAGTGACATCTGTCCCCCTATTTCTGGGGTGAATTCTAGAACTTCAACATTTGACCTCACATAGACTACAATATCTTTATCCGCTCACCCACTGATGGACACTTAGGCTTGTTCCCTATCTGCTGTTATCAACAGTGCTGCAGTGAATATGTGACAAGCACAGGTGCCATCCCTTTGATATACAGATTTCTATTCCTTTGGGGACATGCCCAGTGGAGGGATTGCTGAATCCAAGGAAAGTTCTATTATTAGATTTTTTTCTTTTTTTTGCAGTTTTTGGCCGGAGCTGGGTTTGAATCTGCCACCTCTGGCATATGGGGCTGGCACCCTACTCCTTTGGGCCACAGGCGCCCCCCAAGAGAGTCTGTCTTTCTTATGGGCTTTGAGATGACTCTGCTGGCCCGTGAGGCCACCAGCCCCACTGTGTGTGTTTTTTTCAGTCTGGTTTTCTGCTCACTGCCTCCAGGAAGAGGAAAAAGAATTTCTGAATTCCAAGTGGGTTTCTGCCATAATTAGACATTTGGATATTGCAGTATATTTATTAGAAATGCTTAGTTTCAGCTTACATGTGTTGGTTGCAGTTAGCTCTAAAAGGACCTTCTGTGTTGTAAATCCTTTCACATTTTCATATTGGTAACTCTAGGAGATAGTGTAAAGTCTGAGTATATTTCAAATTGTGGGAGCAGCCTTAAGTCATAACATTTTCCATAAGTTTTGACTATATCAAGAAATTTTTTTTTCTCCAAAGTTCTCTGACATCTCTGTCCCAAGACCTAAGTATCTAGGGGCCTGTGATGTAAAATAAACAAGCCAAATGAACTTGAATAGCCTCATGAAAAAAAATTGTTTTAATCCAGTTTGGTAGGACTGCCTAGAATGTGGTTATATTTTATAAAGCATAAAAATTAAATATGGATGGTTTCCAAAGAGAGCTAACTTTGTTTAAATAAACTTTTAAATGATTTACATTTTATTTTCCCATCTAAGCACCAAAAGATTTGATTACGATTTTATTTACTTTTGCTATTTTCCTTTTTTATGAAATTAATGTCCCCTTGTATAGTTTACAGTCTTTTCCTCTTTTTATTCTTCCTTAAAGGGAGACTACAGAGAAAATACATAGATAAAATCGAAGGATTTTTATAACCAGGCGTTTTTTTCCCCCCTCAGATTTACCACTCTTAATAGCTGTGTCAAATTTTGAGTTGGAGAGTGAGAAAGTTGCGCTTGGAGAGAAGAATGGTAAGTATTTGTGGTTGCTGGCTGGGAGGGTGACGGGTACACGGGCGCTCACAAACACTTACTCTGGGTACGTGAATTGTTTCTGAGTTGCTCTTGCCATTTAAGATTTTCAGTATTTCCTGGACATATGTATTATAACACAGAGACTGGCTGACAGAATACACTATGTTTGCACCCGTATGACGTCGCTCTGAGCTTCTGAAGCCCCGGGAAGGAGCAGTCACAGGTCCCAGGATATTTCAGTAGCCACTGAGTCTGGCGCTCTTTGAATATGCTCTTTGTTGAGCAAAGGCTGAGCCTGCAGAAACTCAGCCTCACAGGACAAAACGTACCGGCCTCACAAAAGCAACTGTGGCTTCGCATCTTCAAGGCACGAGGTCTCACAATTACTTTTGAGAACTTAGCCTAGGAAACGAGCTACACCCCTCATGGCTGATTATCAGTTCAGTAACCAAGACAGCGCTCCCCTGGGGCAGCTGAGCTTGGACACCAGCGCCCGGCCCATGCTTCAAAGCAATTTTCAACTCTTTCTCTAGAATGACCGCGGGGCTGCTGTCGAATGGCACACAAAATACAAAAAAAATACAAGGACAATAGTGATGGCACTCAGCAACACACGGCCACAGGAAAGCGTGTGATGGCAAGTTCGTGGACTTAATTAGACATGGTATAAAAACAGCTCTGATGACCATTCCCAAAAAGGAGTTCCACAATTGTTTGGAAGGCTGTGCCGGGCTCTGGCGTCGGAGGGCACCACGTTCATGTTCAGCAATTACGTCTACAGCGCCTTTCCCAGCAGGAGTTTATAACTGAATTGTCTGATCTGGCATGGGTAAATAGACGGAGAAATGGAATTCAAAAGCCCCTGGTCTAGAGCACACCCATTTTCCCTTCCAGGAGACGGGTGCCTCTACCTGAAGAGTCGAAAGATGTCAGTATTGGAAAGAGAAGCTGTTTTAGGCAACGTTTGTCGAAAAGCAAATGTTCACATCGTTTAACAAGAATAAACTTCATTCGAGGGAGGAGGGAAGAGGGAACTTTCTTCAAGGGAAAATCTCTGACGATTCAGGAATGAAATGTCTCCGGCCAGAACCAAGTTTCATAACACGGCAAGCGTGATAAAGGGGAACTAGGACTTCTCTGCTGCTGTAAATAGTCCAGAAAGCAGTTCTCTTTCGTTCCAATAGTTCATTCCGACAAACTGCAAAGGAAGCAAATGTTGTTGTGACAAAGAATTAAAGACAACTCAGATCATTCCGTCTCTTGCAAAGAAAATAAACAGGAGCAGGGGAAAAAAAGAAGAAGAAGAAGAAGAAAAAGTTGTTGTTTTTAAGAACTCATGAAAACGTGCCAACAGAAAAAATCGTTCAAGTTCCGTTCTTTACCCGGGTTTTGTTTTTTGAGGGGAGGAGGGGTTATGGCGCAATCAATTTCCTTCTATTTAAACCCTAGGCATTGACTGGCAGGTGAGTATAGTACATGGGTAGCTGTTGCTGTCTTACAGAACATGTTCCTAAAAGTTAATACTGAAGCTGGATATGAGATATTGCATGAGCATTTACACGCTGAAAGGAGAACTTTAGTTCCATAAGACAAAAATGAACATTAGAATATTTATTTTAGAGAAATCCACAGTCTAGGGCCTGACACGTGTAATCCCAGCACTCTGGGAGGCTGAGGCAGGAGGATTGCTTGAGCTCAGGAGTTCAAGACCAGCATGAGCAGTGGTGAGGCCCTGCCTCAACTAAAAATAGAAAAAGGAGCCGGGCGTTGTGGCAGGTGCCTGTAGTCCCAGCTAGTAGGGAGGCTGAAGCAAAAGGATCAGTTGAGCCCAGGAGTTTGAGGTGCTGTGAGCTGTGAGGCCGTGACACAGTGAGACTTTGCAAAATTGCAAAAAACTTTCCAAAAACTGCAAAAAAAAAAACAAAAAGAAGAAGAAGAAAGGAAAAACATCATGGAAGACATTCTTCCAGCATTTCATCTTTTTTTTTTTTTTGCAGTTTTTGGCCAGGGCTGGGTTTGAACCCACCACCTCCGTCATGTGCGGCCTGTGCCCTACTCTTTTGAGCCACAGACACTGCTGTCTTCATTTTTCTTCTTTTCTCTTGGAAATGCCACACACTGTCAGTCGGCTGAAGCCTAATAAGCTAAAGATACTCTTTTTTCACATTAGTGAAGGGTTTTTCATCTTTGTCTCAATCTCATTCACTTCTTAAAACACATTTCCTACTTCAGCAGCCGCTATTTGTTTTTCCATTTTATACTCTTTGAAGAATAAGGTTACATAGTCAAAGAGTGAGCAGGATGGTCAAATAACCGTATCACTGTACAAGGATGAAAAATCTAGGAAGAGGTTCCCATCCACGGAGAGATCACGTGGTTCAACAGGAACCTGCTAGCTCTACACGGGCCAATGACACCGGAAAGCACTGGGGCTTTCTTTAAATTTCAGAATATTACGGGGTACAAATATTTGAATTTCCTGGATTGCTTTTATACAGTTGGAGTCAAAGTTTGCAGAGTGCTCCTCACCCAGCTAGTTTGCATTGCCCTTGGCAGGCCTCAGTTTACCCCTCCCAACCTGGGTCTCCTCAGCTGTTTGCTTTCCACTGAGTTTTACTACCAAACGTGCACACAGGTGCTGATGGATTCGTCACGATCGAATGGTGACTACCGGACGGAACGGTAACCGAGCAGCTTCCATGCCCCCCAACGAATTATCTATCTATGTGATCATTTGCACCCGCCTTGACCTCTGACCCATTCCAAGCCTGATCACACCAGAACCAAATCAGTGGTTCTCAACCTTCCTAATGCCGCGATGTATTTTCATTGTTTACCAAAGGTCGCCACCCACAGGTTAAGAACCGCTGGTCCAAATGCTTACTGACACCTATGTTTACCTTCTTCGATAGTCTATAAGCCAGGATATACATCCTCCCTCCAGCCCAAGTTTGCACGTTGTTGTTTTATGCAGATTGACAACCTAATCTCTATTCTCAATGACCACCTTTCTCAGAAACATGCGGATTTTGAATCTTTATGCACACAAACACAAAAGCATGATTTACATAGTGGGAAAAAAATGTAAAGTTGCCAGGGACAAAATCATTGTGGGAAGATAAGAAAGAAAATCTGTTGCTTTTTATTTATTTTTATTTTTTATACATTTTTTTGTATTTCAAATTAATATGAGAGCGTGAATGTTTAGATTACATTGTTCTCACTCCCAAGGTAAAGTTCCAGTTCTATAAGAACCTCTCACCCAGGGGTCCCACCATAATGGTTCACAAATCCGTATGTTTCTTAAAATGCATTTCAACTCTAGCCAGGTAAACATTTAAGATGTTACGTTTCCATCTTTTTGTGGCTGAACAGTATTCCATGCTATACATATCCCACAATTTGTTGGCAATTCATGGGTTGATGGGCATTTGGGTTGCTTCCACGGCATGGCAATTATGATTTCAGCTGCAATAAATTTTCTTGTGCAAATGTCTTTGTGGTCAAATGATTTTTGGTCTTGGAGGGAGGTACCTAGTAATGGGATTGTGGGATGCTGCTCTTTAAAAACCTTCTCCAAATATTAAACCCAAGAAAAAAAAGGAAAATATATGGGAAATGGCAGGTGCCACACAATTAAAGAAAAATAAGAGCAAAGCAGTTGCATAAAATGTATTATTAATTCTTACAAGCGAGAGGCTACTGTGAACTGCATAATAGCTCGTTAACTGTCTATAAAAGACCCAATTAATTTATGAGGATCACTAGATACTGATTATCATTTTGCCCAAGAGTTTTATGATGTAACGATCAAAAAGTTCTGCACCAAATGCTTGCAAACAACAATAGAAACGTCTCCAAGCCTTGACAGCAACAAAACAAAACAAAACAGAACACAAACATTAGAGAAGCTTTTATTGTATTCATTTCTATAAACAGACATTAAATTTTGTAAGCATCTCCTTCTCCAATTACGAGGCTTACCTGAACAAGAACATACACAGTACAATAGGCAGGAAAAAATCATTCTGTGGGATTATACGGAGGACTGATTTGATTGATTGTTTGATCAATGGGAGAGCAAGCTGCAAACCTATTCTTGTATTGCTCCATTGATAAGGCATCTCAGCTCCTGCATGGTATTAGAATTGCAAGCAAGATGATTATGCACCTGACTCAGAAGCATAGTTCCCTAGCAGTCAGAGTGCAATTGCTCGATTAAAGAAAACATTCCGTCAGGCGGCCAAGTCACCCGGGTTCTCTTACATAAAGTACCCTGGAGATGGAATAGACACATCTAGACATTTTGTCCAAGTATTCTTCTGAGTAGTTACAGGAACATGGAAGGCTGTGTGGTACCTGAATCTACCCTAATGGCAGACAAGGTAAATGATTCCATCTATAATTATTTCAGGAGAACAATGCAGAGGCCATTGCCATGTGCTTAATTGCTCACCCCAAACACCTGGGTAGCCTGACGTCCCTGTGGAGAAGGAGACGAAGCCATGGCAGAGTTATTGAGTCCTACAGCCTGCAGCGTGCTGGGCAGTGTTCCGTCGGACTGGTGCTTTTATAATTCACAAAGCAGAAATAACTTTTTCTTGTAACCATTAGATGTACATTCACCGCAAGGTGTTTTATACATTGTAGGCGACCCGTTAACATAGGCTTATTACAATTATTACTGAGACACAGCCTTTGAGGGTGCCAAGAGTGGCAATAGACGTTGAAGTTAGCCACAGTTTTGTTTTGTTTTGTTTTTGAGACCGAGCCTCAAGCTGTCACCCTGGATAAAGTGCTGTGGCATCACAGCTCACAGCAACCTCCAATTCCTGGGCTCAAGCGAGTCTCCTGCCTCTGCCTCCCAAGCAGCTGGGACTACAGGTGCCCGCCACAATGCCCGGCCATTTTTTGGTTGTAGCCGTCATTGTTGTTTGGTGGGACCAGGCTGGATTCAAACCTGCCAGCTCAGGTGTACGTGGCTGGCGCCTTAGCCCGTTGAGCCACAGGTGCCGAGCCACAGTTTTGTATTTTGTAAGCTGAGTGCAAAGGAAAGAAACACAAGGCAGTATTTACCTGACAAAATAATTCTGTTGCCATCCCAAAGATTAAGTAATTTATTTTTTTTCTATAGAAACACATTACGTATATTTCAGGAGAACCCCTGGATACAGTAACTTAATCAAAGACATAGAGATAGAAATCATTCCTCTAATCATCCATTCTGTAAAAACCAAGGACATTATTTGTACCAGACGTGGTCACAGACTCCAAAGAGTAAAAGTAAAATAGAAAAAATAAACATGACCCTTCAGTTTTCTGTTGTTCTGAGATTTAAGCTTGGGCTTTAAGATGCTGTAGTTTAATCAGTAATAAAATACGACAACATAAAGGTCAAGGCAGAACTGGCCTGATTGCTAAGAACCATTCCAATTAATAAAATGAAAATGTTTCAATAGAAAAAGAACGTTAATTCCTACATCTGTGGGAAGAATTGAACAAAGACTGTTTTGCAGATTTCCCCACTTCCTTCTCAAGGCCAAGTTTCCCCTTGATATTCAGTAGTTTTTTTACATGAACATCACTTTGGAATATGTGGTCTTAACGAGGATACGTCTGAAAGATTGTGTTTCTTCACAATTAGTACATGTCTACTTTCATCTAACCTCTTAAACCGAACACTTCATGAATGATGTATAAATGCCTCAAATTAATTCAATAGATATCATTTTGCTTAAGAAGGAAAAAGAAAGGAATTTATATTTTATGCACAGCAGCAGAGCCCTACACTCTATAAATGTACATTTCAAATAAACACAGGAAATACATTTGGTAATTTAAAAAAAGAAAGCACACTCAATAAGGTGTATTTGGGGACTTTGTAACTGTAACCCACAAGAAAAAACAGATTTCAACCAAACATGGAACAGGTCCTTATTTCCTTTCATTCTTGTGTCTCACTGACTAAATAGACTCCATTATTTAATTTTAATAATCAATAAAACTCAGCAAGCCTGCCATTTTAAATCTTCTATCTACTAACTGGAATCCATTTAGTTTGTTTATAGAAGTGGGGTCTTGCTATGTTGTCCAGGCTAGTCTCAATCTCCTGGCCTTGAGCAATCCTCCGGCCTCAGTCTCCCAATACAGCTGAGATAAGAGCTGTGAACACCTTACCCGCTAACTGGAATCACACATTCTTTAGAGCATTTCACGTAGGGTTGAAGAGAAAGGTCACAATTTATTCACATTCTCTCTGTCACTAAAAATTAGAAAAGGTAAATTATCATGTTGGGAGATCTCCAGGCTTCTCTAGCTGTTGTTTTACCAACTCATTTGGGTTCTATTAATGACTAAGGTCCACGATGCAATGTACTTTTGCATATATTAAAATGAACAATTTGGGACTTCATTGTTGAAAACAGATGCTTTTGAATACTTTGCTTTCATGAAGACGCAAAGAGAAAGGAAACTTTGGTGAAACAAAATGACTTTGCAGTAATTGGAGTAGATGGATGTGAAAAATTGCCTTTGGGGCAGCACAGAGCCCGGAATACCTCCTACGTTTTATACCAACTGTACTCAGAGATCAGATTTAAAGACTGTCAGGCCCTGCAAAGATCTGCAACCCTGGACTTTTCCAAAGCTATTTTATTTTATAATGCTAGCTAGGTCTATAACATTATCAGAAATACGATCGCACGCACCAGCTCACTCTGTCTGTACTTCCATAAAGAATCTGGTCTATATAAGTGCAGTAAAAACATTTGCATCGAACCATTAGATCACTACATGTTAAAACACTCACTTTCCAACTTACCCCACCATTTCGTTGCACGGCCAGGATGCAGAGATCAAATCATGACGCCCAGGGACAGCGATAGTCTAAGCTCAATGAAGGAGGAGGGTCTACCGAGGTATACATCTTTTATACAGTTTCCAGTTGAAGCAGCTCCTAGTGAACAGGTCTGGAAATTCATTAAAAGAAAACACACACACACACACACACACACGAAAAGCAAGCCAGGAAACAACAGGATACCAGAAAAGGGAGTTACATAATTCTGTGGGTTATTTTTAGAATCATTTCCATGAGGTGAAGAATCAGGGAGGTAAGAATTAATTTAATAGGGAGCATGTCGCTTCTTAGTAACAGAGAGAGCTTTCTGGCCAGTGAGATGGCGCCCCATTCCTGCATCTGTCTGTCAGAAAATGCCTTCCAGAACATCACGCTGGAGTCCACATTTCACGTCGGCAACGTAGGGCAAACACCAGGTCATTTTCACGGGTGTCTGTTTAAGCTTGAGCGTCACAGCCAAAAGAGGGGAGCTGACGTCTCTGCCAGTAAATGCCCAAGGCTTTCTCATCCCCCCTCGGGGTCCTCGGAAGCTGCCCTTCCTGCTTACAAGCAGAACAAACTCTGTTCTGTTTCCTTGCATGGTTGCCTTGCTCTCCTTTACTCGGACTTCTCAAGAAGAGGCAGGTCTGCAGGCATCAGGACAGACGCACATTACAGTGTCCTCAAATGTTGTTGGAGTGGGTTCAAAGCGGCTTTCTGTGGAGTGAAGCGTGATAATCTTTGCAAGACAGGCAAGGTGTGCAAATCAGCAACCCACCGACTCCACGCCCTAACCCCTTCTAGGATGTCCTGGAGAGAGACACAGCCAAGCAAGCGCCACGCGCCCTGTTTCATAACAATTTTGGAGCATCCACCCTGCAGCTGCAGGTAGAAATGTGTATATTACAAAGAAAAAGAAAAGCAGTATTTAGACAAAGATGCAGGACAGAAACAGCAAGAAACACCTGCTAACAATTGCACGGGGCCCAGACAGATGCCCCAAATTCTTTTCCCGGCCAAGTGCTTTCTCCTCTGATTCAGGAGACAGAAGCCAACTTGCTCAGCAAGAAATGTGTGGAATTTTTCCCCTTTCTGCAACTTTTGTGCAGACTTTTGGGCTTCGAGGTCTTGACAGGAGTTCGCCAGTAGCACCTGCACACACTTCTACTGGAAGGGCCCAAAGAATGTCCAGTGTCCTTAAAACTGCCCTGACGCAGTTCCGCAAAGAAAGTCGCATGCTTTCACCAGGGCTGGCAGTCAGGAGACGTTTTTGCAGGAAGGGAATTTTGAGTAGCAAATTAATAAAATGCGTCTCCCGTGCCAGCTTGTAAAATGTATAAAAGGTCTGTGTGCGTACCAGAAAACTTCTCTACATTTCTGTGGCAATGGAGGTGAAGAAAACTCGGTGTTTTACACTTCTATAATTTTTTTATATAAATTTCTTTTTGTAGTTTTTGTCCAGGGCTGAGTTTGAACCTGCCACCTTCAGCAAATGGGGGCAGTGCCCTACTCCTTTGAGCCACAGGTACTGCCTGAAAGCTCAGTGTTTTTTTCTTTGTTTGTTTGTTAGTTTTATTGAATCATAGCTGTGTACATTAATTCAATCATTGGGGTACAGTGTGCAGGCTTCACATGTAATCTGAGATATTTTTTATCAACCTGATTGACATACCATTCATGAGATTTTGTCATTTACTATGTGAAAACATTTTTGATCCGTATTTAGAGAGGGGGGTTCACTCTGTCACCCAGGCTGGTTCTAAACTTTTAGCCTCCAGGGATTTTCCCTCCTCAGCTTCCCAAAGTGCTGAGATTATAGGCCACCGTTC
>CAUYON010047282.1:0-26572 GCA_963573935.1 Arctocebus calabarensis
ATTATGAATTGGGCTGCAATAAACAATCTGGTACAGATATCTTTGTTGTTCTGTAATTTTTGGTCATCTGGGTATATACCCAGTAAAGGAATTATAGGGTCAAATGGTAAGTCTATTTTTAGATCTTTGAGTATTCTCCAAACCTCTTTCCAAAATGGATGTATTAGTTTACATTCCCACCAGCAATGTAGTACTTTGTTAGATTACATAATTACAGAGAATGTTACACTTATACTAATTAGCTATCTCCGTACATGGGTTGAGAAATAGTCTTTCAATTTTTAGGTCACCTGGAAGTTTGATGGAAACATGAACTCTGCTGCTGTAGCACTGCATGTACCATGGAACATAACATGTTGTGTGCGATCCCATAGAGCATACATAGGAAGAGGCCTCTATCATGTAACCCTTTGGGGTAAAGAGGAATCTGTGTTCCAAAGTAGGGCGATGGCAAGCAATTTTGAGTGAAAGTATATCATTTACTATTACCAGTCATCTATTCTTTGATATAAGTAACCATAATCTCCTCATAGAACAATTTGGTAATGGGTCTCTTTCATTGTTTTCTTGACTGATTTCTAATGATCTGCTAAAAGAATTAAATGTTAGTGTGTTGTGGGAAACAGAGGCTAATAATTGTTCTATGTGTACAGCAAAAATAAATGTCATTTAAAACGAGTTGGGAATTGATTCATTATTTATCAATGAGAAATCATCAGTAAATGATTGGGTTTAAAAATTTTTTTTTATTTCACATCAATATTAGGGTACAAATTTCTTTTTTCTTTTTTTTTTTTTGCAGAGGCAGACACATTTATATTTTTATTTAATTATTTTTTTAATTATCATTAAATCATAGCTGTGTACAATAGTGTATTCAAGGGGTACAATGTGCTGGTTTCATATACGATCTTAACTATTTTCATCAAACTGATTAACATAACCTTCCTGGCAATTTCTCCATTATTATATGAAGACATTTGTATTCTGCATTTAGCAAGGTTCGCCTGTACCCTTCTAAGATGCACCGTAGGTGTTGCCCCACCAATTACCCTCCCTCTGCCCCATCTTCCCCTCTCCCCTGCCTACCCTTGCCCCTTTCCCTATATTCTTGTGTTATAGTTGGGTTATACCATTCATACGACAGTTATAAATTAGCTTCATAGTAGGGCAGAGTACATTAGATACTTTTTCTTCTATTCTTGAGATACTTTGCTAAGAAGAATATGTTCTAGCTCCATCCATGTAAACATGAAAGCGGTAAAGTCTCCATCTTTCTTTAAGGCTGTGTAATATTCCACAGTATACATGTACCACAATTTATTAATCCATTCGTGGATCGATGGGCACTTAGTATAATTCCTTTACTAGGTATATACCCAGAAGACCAAAAATCACATTATAACAAAGACATATGTACCACAATGATTGTTGCAGCCCAATTCATAATTGCTAAGTCATGGCAGAAACCTTAAGGGTACAAATTTTTAGGTTACATTGGTCTCACTTCCAAGGTAAAGTTCATATTGTAGAAGAGCCCTTCACCCCAGGCTCGTGCTGAACACACTTGCATTGTGCATGTTAGGAGAGATCTCTCCTATTGCTCTCCCTCCTCCTGCCAATCACCCTCCCTCTCCCCCCTTTCCTTCCACTCTTCCTCTTTACCATTCTCTCTTGCTAAGACTACATTTGTGTTTTATCATTCGTATGAACTTGTGATTGTTTATATATTGGTTTCATATTAGGATTGAGTACATTTTTTTTTCATTCTTGGGATACTTTACTAAGAAGAATGGGTTTCAATTCCATCTAGGTAAACATAAAAGAGGACAAGTCTTCATTTTTTCTTATGGCTGAAAAGTACCATATATACCATGGTTTGTAAATCCACTCCTGGGTTGATGCACATTTGGGTTGTTTCCACAACTTGCCAATTATGAATTGAGCTGTAATAAACATTCTGATGCAAATGTCTTTGTTGTAAAATGAGTTTTGTTCTTCTGGGAAGATACCTAGAAATGAGATTGCAGGGTCAAATGGATGGTCAACTTTTAGTTCTTTGAGAATTCTCCATACATCTTTCCATGCAAGTTATATTAGTTTACATTCCCACCAGCAGTGTAGAAGTGTTCCCTTCTCTTCACATGTACACCAGCATCTGGTGTTTTTGGACTTTGTGATGTGGGCTAATCTTAGTGCAGTTAAGTAATATCTCAGAGTGGTTTGGATTTTCATTTCTTTAATGATTAAGGGTAATGAGCATTTTTTTCATGTGTTTTTTGGGCATTCTTCTGTCACATTCAGAGAAGTTTAGGTTCATGTCTCTTACCCATTTAGAAATTGGCTTATTTGCTATTTTCTTGAGTTCTCTATAGATTCTAGTTATCAGGCCTTTGTAAGATTATAATTAAATGCTTTGCATTGATAAATTATTTATGAAATGTATACATCTTTATATTGATATAGACATGTTTCCTCTTAATTTATCCTTCAATCTAAAGCATTTAACAAAATTTCAACTAATAATTAAAGAACCTCTATTTTTCTTCTGAAGATGTTTTTATACCTAGAAGACAAATGATAAGGTATTGACACACAGAAATTTTTATTATCCTCTTTAATTAAAATTGTTCGATGCTATTGATTGCAACTTGTAATTTCTGAAATCATTGTCAATTCTTACATGAAATATTTAAAGCTTCAAATTAACACAAAACTGATAGCGTTTATAATTATGATGAAGTTGACATGACTTAACACTTTGAGGGAAAGACAATGTATTAAATGATATTTCACATTGACTTGTAAGTGTACTGGTCCACACTATGTATAAAACATAATTCATGGATTCTTTAATGTTAGTAGGATACTAACTTTTAGTACATCCTGATGTGTTGGGAAATGTATATTTAATATGTATATTATAATAAAATTTAGCTGGCACAGCAAAGAAAATGCCCTTTCAATGTTACTTAAAACATAAGGGCTCTATTTTCATTATAATTGGATTCATGAGTCAAAATTGGGAAGAGTAGCACATTTCAGTTTTGAAATTCCATGAATCTATAACTGTCAGCATTAAAGTTAAGAATATAAATTTCATAGCACCTTAATATTTTCTTTCCAGTAAATCAATAGCACATAAATTTGAGTCAAAATCTACCAATCAACAGATTTCTGTTTTTAAAAAGAGCTACTTGCAATTGTTGTGATTGAAGTTCCAAACAAGGCAGAATTTTACAAATGGTTTAACTGTCTTATTAACAATATAAAACACTAAATTTCAAAAGAATTAAATCCTTGAAAGTGATTTTTCATACATTTTTCGGCAACATTTAATTATTGCACCCAGTTATTTTTTACATAAGCAACCTTATTATGCTAAGCAGTTAAAATTTAAATTAATTGCAAAACTTTGGATAATGTCAAATTTGCTGTATTTATAGAAAAGTTGAAAAAATAATTTCACACTCCGAGTAAAGTATTATATACAAAAGTACTAACGAAGACTGCTGTTTACTATGACAGAGTGAGCTAAATTGGAAGAGCTTACTCTTTGATTAAAAACATAGAAAATGGAGGCAGTGCCTGTGGCTCAAAGGAGTAGGGCACTGACCCCATATACCAGAGGCCAGAGGTGGTGGGTTCAAACCCAGCCCTGACCAAAAACTGCAAAAAAAAAAAAAAAAAAAAAAAGCCCAAACATGGAAAATGCTAAGTATTTTCAAGTACTACAATTTAAATAAGGTAGAAGCAGAAGAAATAAATAAGTCCAAACTCAGATCAGATGAGCATTAGTGACAGCTAAGGAGCTCATGAGATATCAAAGGTTAAATAAGAAATAAATTAGGGACTCAAAGTTTTCATTATAATGAGACGAAAGGAGACAATTCTTAAACTTCCACCAAAGAAAACACTACCTGTATAAAGTAGATCTGGAAATCTCTGCCACATCTGTGAAACAAGAATTATTAATTATCTGTCTGCTTTCCTGGAGAAGCAGTAAATAGTCTTATTGACTGGAAGCTCAATGTGAGATGGAGTGAGAAGACTTTTACACTCAAAATTATAATATAATATAGACCTCAGTTAATATATGTTAGGCTCAACATCTCACTAACTATCGGGTTTAGCAATCCCAACCTAACATACTAATCTTAAAATTACAAATTACATCAAGATCATGTATCTTATATCTAGGATAAGACAAGACATAAAAAGGCAGGTGAACCTACAAATTAATTAAGAAAAAGACTCGATAATTGAAGTTAGATGATCTACACATGGCATAATTTCCTTACCAAATAGTGACAATAAAAAAAATTAATTCTTTAAAATAAGAATATTTTACATGTAAATAAGACAAAAGAGAATAATACAAACAATAAGGTAAGTGCATAACAGCATGAAAAAAATAAGCATGATGGAATAAAAATAATTATATGAATTGAAAATTTCTTAGAACATATTAATTTTTAGACTAAATACACGTACAAAGAGAATTTGTGTTTTAGAAGACACAGAAAAATACACATACCAGAGACAAAGGTACTAATGAGGTACACAGTATGAATCAAAATTTAGAAAAATAGAAAATAAATTGAGCAGGTCAAATGTAGGAATTCTTTAAAGAAATAAAATGGAAATAGGGAAAGCCAATATTGAAAAGTCTAACAGTAAATATTTTTTGAGCATTGAAGGCAAATTATTTCATCTGATTGAAGGAGCATTGAGTTGAAAGAATTAAAATGTTTAATAACAACCCATATCTAGTAATAGTCTAGATACATACTAGTAAAGATGCAAATCAACTTCCCCCAAAAAACCATGTTTTGAAAGCTATTAGAGAATAAATTAAAGGAAGTTTCATGCTTCCATGATCTAAAAGTGTCCTTCTACATTCGTATGTTGAAACTGAATCTCAAAAGCAATGCTATAAGCAGGTGGGGTCTTTTAGGTCATGAAAGCTTTGCATTCATGAATAGATTAATGTCATTATAAAGGGGTCTAGAAAGAGCCCTTTTGTCTTCCGACCTTCTGACACATGAGACCACAGTGTTCCTCCACTTAGGAGGATGCAGCATCCAAAGTGCCATCTTGGAGGCAGAGAGCACCCCTCATCCCATGCCAAGTACTAAAACCTTTTTCTTGGACCATCAATATCAAGATCCGTGAGAAAGAAAACTGAATTTGATTAACTTACCAGTCTGTGGTATTCTGCTACAGAAGCATAAAAGAATCTAAGATACTTATAAAAGAATGGCTTCTCATCATTACACTCAGTTGCCTTTAGTCAAGAGAAAAGTATCACCAAATTATTAATATACAACTAACATTTATGAATGAGAGTGAAATAATATATCCAATGCAAGAGCAATATACTGGAAGATCCATAATGTTGGTGAAAATAAATATAAAACTTATCATTTATAAATATCAATTAAAAACCACATGCTAATGATTAATCAGTAGAGTATAAAATAAAAATGATAACATGGAATATGATGGAAATCAGTATGGAGGTTACTAAAGAAATGAAAATAGATCTACTGCTATATGACCCAACAATCCCTCTCTTGGGTACATAATTGAAAAAGATAAAATCACTACTTCTTGAAGATACTTGCATGGCCCTGTGCCAGTTCAGCATTTTTTGAAACAGCCAAGATATGGAAACAACCCAAATGCCCATTGGCAGATGAATAGATGAAGAAAATGCATTTCTTTTTACACACACATATTCACATGCTAGAGTATTATTCAGCCCTAAGAAGTAGCACCCACCATTTTTCACAACATGGATGCAACTGGAAGACATTATGCTAAGTGAAATAAGCCAGACAGACATTGTATGTGTGGAGAACAGATTTTTTTTTAAAATGGTTCAAATACAAAGAGATAGAGAATGAAAACGTATGGTGGGAACTGGTGAAGAGAAATGGGAAATATAGGACTAAGGATACAAAATAGCACATATATGATAAACAAGTCAAGTTATCTAATGTGCAATACCATGTAAGAGGACTAAAGTTAATAAAACTGGATTATATTATGGATTTTTATTAAATAAGTAGATTTTAGTTGCTCTTGTCACCAGAAAAGTAACTAGTGAAGTGATACGTTAATCTTTTTCAGTATAAAAGCCTTTTTACTATTTGTATGTTAAATATTATACATTAAATCATATGTAACAATATGTTTTGAAACTCAAATATACACAATAAAATTTATTCAAAAATGTGGACTAAGAAGGGATTAGAGGTTGGAGTTAAAATATTAATGTTGTTAAGCATACAATTTATAAATATAAAGTAATCATTTTAATACACTTTTAGAGTGGGTGTGAAACATTTATGGTCACAGCTAATAAAAAAATAGAATATTAATTTCAAAACAGGTAGATAGAAAATATAAAAAAACACGTAAAGTTGATGATATGGGGAGCAATGTAGAAAGAAGTAAAAGAAAAATGACAATTAAAATATTCTCATTGTATAGATATGTAAAGATTGAATTATATAACTAATCATAATATGAAACTCACTATTCAATTTAAAAATAGTCTGTCTTAAATTCTTATATAAACACAATTTTAAAGAAAAAGTTTGATGTAGTTAAGTACTATTTGAATATATAATGTAAGTTAAAAATTACTGGATTTTTTTCATTTCAAGAGGAAAAAATGATTTTATATGTTGGACTAGAGCAGAGAGGAGGTTATAAAGCCCTATAAACAAGAATTGCTAAACTTTGGGTATCCAGCTTATTGGCTGCAACATCTGGATCTCCTGAAGTTAAATACTAGTACAAATTGAACACATATATATTAATGTTTTTAGTCTGAATTAAGAGCTTTTGTCAGATTATTCCAAGAACTTTAATTTCAAAACATAAAATGATTACAACAAATGCAACATTTCAGAAATTATTGCTTAACATGAGACGATATTTAAATAAAAGTAGATGGGTCATTTCCAAAATAGAGTTCTGTCTACCAATGTTTATCAGATGTTAAGAGTTTACAATACCCATGTTTAATTTATTCTTTTGTTATTATTATTTAGCCCTTTTGCAGAATAGATTTTAAACTCCGTGTTTTAAAACCACAAAGGTTTCTTTTCGTCAGATGTAATTAATTGGCTAGATAATGTGTTACCATGATTTTACACAAGTTTTTAAGATAGTCTTAAAAGTGAAAAAACAACTGCCAGAATGAAAGAATTCTGATTGCAGGATGTGCCTTTTCTGCTGTTAGATGAGTTGCCAAGGGAGAATAAAATAAAGTAAAGCATCGCAAGAATGGAGAAACAAGAATCCAATGTACTCAACTCTAATATGAAGACAGTAGATGATCTAATACAAGGTGGGGGGTAGGGGAATGGGAGATTGGAAAGAGAGGAGGAGGGGGTGAAGGGGGGTCATGGTGTGTGGAGGGGTGCGACACAATTACAAGAGGGACTCAACTAACAACTACAATCAGTAAAACCTTATTCTTTGTATACTCAATGAATCTCAAACAACAGCAACAACAAAAAAGAAGGGGCATTTATAAACCTATAATCTCTGCTTATTTTATTTATCAAGTTAATCACCATTTATTGATGCACTTTTACCTACCAGCTCTCTGTGAGGTGTGAGGGATAGACAGTAAACAAAACTCAGAAAGGTCCCATTTCCATTTTAATATAAATAAGAAATCCAGGTATTAAATTTTAAGTAAAACCCTGATAACTATATGTGTTTAATTATTTAACTCATGATTATTATATTAAAGGTGTTATTTTTAATTAGACTTGTTAGTTTCTACGTTATTCCTCCCTGGACTATGGTCTTAACTTAAAATCGTGCTGCTTCTTTCTTGTGAGTTTTGTTATAGTGGTGGTTTGTTGCTTGTTTTTCTCAGAGCAGGATGAAGAATAGAATAGGAGCATTTTGAGAGGAAGGTGGGGTGAAAGATTTTCTCTGTCTCAGAGAGTAACATTATAAATGCTACTGACATTTGTTAATCACTTAGCATATGTTAGCTCCAGAGCTAAATGCCACAAATACATCATGAGAGAGATACAGCTTAATAACCATCCAGTGTCTCAGAGAAAGAAAGAGGACATTTGGGATCTGAACTTTGGAAATTGACTCCAGGGTCCCTGTTCTTCAAAACTCTGCAAGACTTGAGAGAGGTGAACTAAGCAATAAACAACCACCTCTTAAACTGCAGGTTTTAATTTTAATTTTTAGTTTACCAATAACCAATAGATACTTTAGGAAAATTAAAATAAATGTAGAATACTAGAAAAATAAAATTAAAAAGATACAAATTATAAGCTGAACTTTTTTACTATTATATTTATAAGAAATACTTTTAGCTGCTGAAAAACTATACAAGTGAATCATAAATTATCTTAATTTTCCATATAGACATAAATTTTTAAAAGATCTCATTAAGAACTTGTAGCAGTAACTCAATACTCAGAGCAGTACAGAGACTCATTGTACATTGGAATGACTAAAATTATCCAGTATAGTATTGGGTATTTGGGTTTTTTTAATTTTTTATTAAATACTAACTTTTTACATTGATGCATTTATGAGGTTCAGGGTACTGCTTCTATATGCAATGTGAAATGCTTACATTGAACTTAGTAACACATCCATCACAATTATACTCATTTCTTAATAGATTTGAAATGTACCATTGCATCTTACAAATTTCATAAGGTCCCCCAAAATAATGTTCCTCCTTCCATATCCCCACCCCTCCCCTCTCTCTTCTCTTCCCTTCTACTTTCTAGACTATAATAATGTTTTGCCATTCATATGAGTGTATAGGTGGTTTTATATTGATTTCATAGTAATACTGAGTACATTGGATACTTTTTTTTCCCATTCTTGAGATACTTTACTAAGAAGAATATGTTCCAGCTCCATCCAGGTAAACATAAAAGATGTGAAGGCTCCATCTTTTAATGGCTGCATAGTACTCCATGGTGTACATATACCACAATTTGTTAATCCATTCATGGGTTGATGAGTACTTGAGCTGTTTCCATGTCTTGGCTATTATGAACTGGGCTGCAATAAACATTCTGGTGCAAATGTCTTTGTTTTAAAATAATTTTTGATCATCTGGGTATATACCTAGTAGAGGAATTACAGGAAGGAACGGTAGGTCTACTTTTAGCTCCTTGAGTGTTCTCCAAACTTCTTTCCAAAAAAGGTCATATTAGCTTGCATTCCCACCAGCAGTGTAGAATTTTTCCCTGGTCTCTGCATCTATGCCAACATCTGTAGTTTTGGTATTTGGAGATGGGGGCTAAACTTACTGGAGTTAGATGATATCTCAAAGTGGTTTTGATTTGCATTTCTCTGATGATTAAGGATGATGAGCATTTTTTCATGTGTTTGTAGGCCATGTACCTGTCTTCATCAGAGAAGATTCTGTTGAAGTCTCTTGCCCACATAGAAATGAGATTATTTATTATTTTCTTATTAATTACTTTGAGTTCTCTGTAGATTCTAGTTATCAGACCTTTGTCGGAAGCATAACCTGCAAAAATATTCTCCCATTCTGAAAGTTGTCTGTTTGCTTTACTTACTGTGCTCTTGGCTGTGCAAAAGACTTTCAGTTTGATTAGATCCCAGTAATATATTTTTGTGTTGTTTCAACTGCCCTGGGGGTCCTCCTCATAAAATATTCTCCTAGGCCAATTTCTTCAAGTGTTCTCCTTGCACTCTCTTCTAGTATTTGTATAGTTTCACGTCTTAAGTTTAAATCTTTTATCCAGTGAGAATCAATTTTTGTTAATAGTGAAAGGTGTGGGTCCAGTTTTAGTCTTCTACAGGTCACCAGCCAGTTCACCCAGCACCATTTGTTAAATAGGGAATCTTTCCCCCACTGAATATTTTTGATAGGCTTGTTGAAGATCAAATGGTGATATGTAGCTGGGTTCATCTCTTGGTTCTCTATTCTGTTCCATAAATCTACTTCTGTTTTTGTGACAGTACCATGCTGTTTTGATCACTATAGATTTATAGTATAGCTTGAATTCTGGTAATGTGATACCTCTTGATTTGTTCTTATCTGGGTAATGTATTTGCTATTCAAGTTTACTTCTGATTCTATATAAAATGAAGTATGATTTTTTAAAGTATGACAATAAAGTCCTTTAAGGTATGACAATGGTACTTTACTAGGGATTGCATTAAATCTGTAGATTGCTTTGGGTAGTATGGACATTTTAACAATATTGATTTTTCCCAGTCATGGAAAAGAAAGAACATTTCAACCCCAAACCCAGCAGAAGAAAAGAAATAACCCAAATTAGGGCAGAATTAAATGAAATTATAAACAAAAGAATCATTCAGAAGATCAACAAAACAAAAAGTTGTTTTTTTTTTTTTAAAGATTAACAAAATTGATAAACCTTTGGCCAACCTAAACAGAAATGGAAAAGTAAAATCTCTAATATCATCTATCAGAAATGATAAAGGAGCAATAACAATAAAAAAAACTCAGTGATTACTACAAAAATCTCCATTCCCAGAAATATGAAAATCTGAAGGAAATGGGCCAATACCTGGGAGCACGGCACCTTCCTAGACTAAACCAAAAAAAATTAGGAATCTTGAATAGACCTATATCAACCACTGAAATAGCATCAACAATACAAAATCTCCATAAAAAGAAAAGTCCAGGACCAGATGGCTTCACATCTGAATTCTATCAAACCTTTCAAGAGGAAATAGTACTTATATTATACAACATTTTACAAAGCATAGAAAAAGAAGGAATAATTCCCAACATATTCTATGAAGCAAATATCACCCTGATACCTAAACCAGGAAAGAACTCAACAAAGAAAGAAAATTATAGACAATATCATTAATGAATATTGATGCAAAAATATCCAATATGATCTTAGCAAACAGAATTCAACAACACACCAAAAAATTATACACCATGATCACGTTGGTTTTATTCCACAGATACAGGAGTAACTTGGTTCAACATAGGTAAATCTATAAATATAATACATCACATTGATAAATAAAAAACAAAGACCATATGATCCTCTCAATTGACACAGAAAAAGCCTTTGATAATATCCAGCATCCTTTCCTGATCAGAATTCTTAAGAAATTAGGCATAAAAGGAACATTTCTTAAACTAAGAGACCATCTACAACAAACCCACAGCCAATATCATATTGAATGATGTAAAATTGAAAACAGTTCCGTTCAAATCAGGAACTAGGCAAGGATGCCCACTGTCTCCACTGCTATTCAACATAGTAATGCAAGTCTTAGCCATTGGAATCAGGCAAGTGCCAAAGAAGATGAAGTATCTGTGAATTTACCTAACAAAGGACATGAAAGATCTCTATAAAGAGAACTATGAAACTCTGAAAAGAGAATAGCTGAAGATGTTAAAAAATGGAAAAACATACCATGCTCATGGCTAGTATTGGGTGTTTGTATATATGTTCACATGTGTGTTTGAGTGTATATATAAATATACAAATGCATAAAATATGTCTTTCTCCATTAGAGATAAAATACATGTAAATTTGTATGAATTTTAGGATAAAAGTAGTCTATGTGGAAATTTTACTAATTACAAATAACACTTTGGTTTCTCTTGAGTATAAATCTCTTTCCTTTTACTATTTATAAACACTAGGAATTTTCTGGAATGATTTCTTTTGATCTCACTTATCCCTAAATAAGGATAACTTGTAAAATTCAATATACTAAGAAAAGTGAAAGAAAAGGTTATTTTTAGTGTTGCTTTTACCAACTCCTCAATAAACCTATGCTAGAGACAGACTTTTAAGCATGAAAAAACATACTCTTCCAACCATACAGTGAATAAATACTTCTAGTGGAAAGCCAAGATCAGAATAACTACCACTGACATATCATTCTTACTTTCTGGAGGCAAGTATGTTTGTTTTGAACAAGTGTAGACAACCTCTCTGATAAATTTATAATAAGGCATGAGATGTTTGTAACTCATGGATTTAAAATGTCATTTTTCGTAGTCTTATGGGTGGTCTTTGTCAACAACTTACTGATGGTCATCCTCATCACAACTATAATGTCATGAAAAAATTATTTTTGCTCTTGGATATAAAACATAATTTGTCAAAAATTATGTTATCTGTTATCTGAATATTAAATATTTTCATTCTCCCTGTTTATTATTTCAAAACGTAAGTGTACAAATGCTTTTGGATACATAGGTCACTTTTGTTATGCTTTTGTCACGGTTACAAGTGAATCCTTCACCTAGATAGTGTTCATCGTACCCTTTAGGTAGATTTTTCCCGTTATTTCCTCCTCTCTCCAATCGGCTTGGTTTCCACTGAGTTTTTCTTCCCTCTGTGAACATATGGGCTCATCTGTTAGATAATGTCTCCAGTTCCATGTCAATTGTTGCAAAAGGCCTTAATTCTTCCTTCTTCATGGCTGAGTGGTGTCTATAGTATATGTGTGTGTGTGTATGCATATATATACACATATATCACTTTTCGTAAATCCACTAAGTAATTGATGGGCACTGGGTTGATTCCACATCTCTGTAATTGTGAATTGTGCTGCAATAATAATTTAAGTAAAAGCATCTTTTAGATAGAATTACTTCTTTGTGTAAGTACCCAATAGTGAGATTGCTGAATCAAATGAAAAGTCTACTTTCGGTTCTTTAAAGAAATTCTATAGTTTTTCATAAAGTCTATATTGATTTTCAGTTCCACCAATAGTGTAAAAGCATTCCTTCTCTCTCCAACCATGCCAGTTTGGGGATTTTTTTTTAATAAAAGCCATTCTAACTGAGGAAAGGTGATATCTCAATGTGGTTTTAATTTTCATTTCCCTAGTAATTAGTGATGTTGAACATTATTTCGTATGTTTATTGGCCATTTTTCTATCTTTTCTGAAAATCTCTGTTTTATGTCTTTTGCCTCCTCTTTAATGTGTGTTTTTTTATTCCTACATTCCTATTTCCTTGAATCTTCATAGATTCTGGTTATTTGCCCTTTATTTGGTGCATGGCTTGTGAATATTTTCTGCAATCCTGTAGGTTGTTTGTTTATATTATTTTCATGTCTTCTTATGACTCAAAAGCTTCTTTTTTCTCAGAACGGTATTCCTTTAGATGGATGTATCATGTTTGTTCATCTCTTCAACTATTAAAGGAACTATCGACACATTTATGTCTGGGCAGGAATTAAGTGCTTCCTTTTCTGGGATGAATAAGCTCTGGTAATACTCAGGACAACTGGGTTCTGGAAAAATAGTGTCTTTTGAGGGGATATCATTGTTGAGAAAAATAAGTCTTTTATTATTAGATGATTACTTCTCCCTCTTTGAATTGCGAAGAGATTTTCCACTGATTTTTACCCTAAGAACTTGATCTGGCTCCTGTTGGTAAAACTTGCAAAGGTGTGAGGGCTTTTTAAAAGTTGAAGCCTTCCAGGGGGGTTTTGTTTGTTTGTTTTTGTTTGTTTTGTCAGCCAAGCCTATATATGTCTCTAGCAATCACTCAAATATCCTTTCAGTGGGTTTACATTTGATTCCAGCAACAGCTTATGGTCTTGGCAAGTTGAAGTTCTTAACATTCATCTGTCTCTATAGTTTTGAAATCAAAAGTTTACCTTGTGGGGGCAGCGCCTGTCGCTCAGTGGACAGGGTGCCGGCCTTATATATGAAGGGTGGCGGGTTCAAACTCAGCCCTGGCTAAACTGCAGCAAAAAAATAGCCAGGCATTGTGGTGGGCATCTGTAGTCCCAGCTCCTCGGGGGGCTGAGGCAAGGAAATCGCCTAAGCCCAGGAGCTGGAGGTTGCTGTGAGCTGTGTGATGCCACGGCACTCTACCGAGGGCGATAAAGTGAGACTCTGTCTCTACAAAAAAAAAAAAAAGTTTACCTTGTGGTCTCAATTCAGTAATAGATCTAAAAAGAATTGATTTTCCATTTATTTAGCTTATTATGACTTTGGGGATGGAAATAATGACTTCAAATGTTTTACATGCCTGACCAGAAACTGGAACTTTGGTGACATTTAAAAAAAAATAAAATAAAAAATATTTATTTAAAATAAATAAAATAAACTGTAAAGTTACTCTTAAATACTCCTCCTGTATTTTTCACTACCCAGTGAATGAAATCAGTTCATAATAATACAAAATGTCATTTTAGATGTTTAGTCAAGTTTTTCCTAAGAAAACACAAATTAACTAGTAGGAACATTTCTAAATTAATGTATTGTTCTTGGTGGAAATCAAGAAACCTTTTTCATGTTTATCAAGAAAGAAATAAGTTTTGCCACCTTCAGGTCTCTGAGCATGAATTTTTTTTCATGTAATAACAAAAAAAATTCTAGAGTATCAATTCTCAAAAGCTTTGACAAATACCAGAGATCTGTTAGTCTCTGTGAGTGGTATTACTATATGCTGTCTTTTCAGAGGACTGCTTATCTATAAATGTGTGGTATTTCATTACTAAAGTACTGTTTTAAGAATGAACACAAACAGTTAAAATTCTTTTCTTAGCCCTCTGATTTTCAGGTCCACTTTTCTTCATTTCATTCTCCTTTGAGATTGTTCAGTCAGCTATTTTGCTATTTACAGAACAAGCTAAATATAGGTAGGTAAAAAGTTAACACAGTAAAGCAAAAACATTTAGAAGAAAAATAGATCAGACACTTCATCTCATAGCTAAGAAAACTACTTAAAGCCCTGCAGTTATATACAAAGGTAAGAAACTAAACTAAAACAAGATAAAGCACCGTAGATCTTTTAACTGCATTATTTGGAAACCTCAATATATTTCTTCTAGGAAGTAATGATGCTAAATATATTCATAACATTAATAGCCTTTGATTTCACCTATAATATGATTCACAGATCTTTCATTCACAGTTATTTTCAGACTTAATTTGCAGCAATGGAAAAATGGCAAAAGACAGTATTTACACAGTACCCTCTCCAACACAGCTATTGGAACAGGTCTATTTTCAAATATATCATGTTTCAGTTGGTTTTGCTTCCTTCCTTTCTTTTTATTTCTTTGAGTTTGGGCTTTCGTCAGGGAAAGGGTGAGCCAATATTATGTAGATAATTTCAGGAATTAATAGTTTAGTGATAATAACTAAAACTGAACCCTCTTTCAGTGAAATATTGGCAGTTTTAGATTACTTCTGCATGTCAAATATCATAAACTGCACCACCATCCCAATCACAAACAAAAATAATGCAATATACACTTTAAATTGGGACCTAACATACACATATTATAACAACATAATTCGTTAGGTTATAAGGTTATATAATCAACATTCTTTCTATTGTAATATCTGAATACTTCAGCAAGTTTGTCAATAATTGGCATGAAAACATGCTATCATATAAAGTGTTTTTATTCCTTCTGTCAAATGTTAGTGATTTAGAAAAATCCCAACACCTCAAAGACTAATCCTGTTTCTGATTTGCTCTGTATTCTCTTGATTTAAATATCACTTCTGCTGAGAAAAGAGTCATTAACCACCCATGCCCATATTTTAAAAGAAAAACCGTAATGATTTAGGGAAAGGAGCAATGAAGGTGCATTGTAAATTGAGATTGAATGTTAAATGATGTGTGGTATAGGATATTTCAGATTCAACTGATAAACTCTTACTAAGACTGACTCAATTTTACAGTAAAGGAGATTTCTAACTTGGTCTGCTTACCCATACCATCAAAACCTTGACTGTAAGTCATTACTTGAGTTCTCTGGATTTATATTTCCACCATTAACAATTCCCGAAGTGATTTCTTAACTTGTTACTTTGACAGCACCTTGACAAACCAAATAAAAAAACCGAAATACAGATATGATGTTAACCAGAATATTGAAAGAAATGATGCGTAATGTGTTAAAATAGTATATCTAAATGGCAACAATTAGGTATAGTAAATACAATAATTACATACATAAAACCTTATGTTTTTAAAAAGCAAATATCTGCCTAATGGATACAATAAATATCTCCTGGATGATGGGCACACAAATAGCCCTGAAGCAAGAATTATAAAGCCTGTCCATGTAAAACAACAGCAAACCCTCCCCCTTTTTTTTTTGAGACAGAGTCTCACTATGTCGACCTGGATAGAGCACTGTGGTGTCACAGCTCACAGCAACCTCAAACTCTTGGAATTAAGCAATTCTTTTGCCCCAGTCTGTCACAATTCCTGGCTATTATTTTTTAGAGCTGTTGTTGTTTAGCTAGCCTTAATATTTTGAAATAAAAAACAAAAAAGAAAGAAAAAAAAAGCACAGCATTCATATTTACCTTTAGCATCTCTTTTAAGACATGTTAATTAGCTTCTGCTGTAGCAATTTAAAAAACAGTAAACTCAGTATGTAAAAACAATGAACATTTATTCCTTGTGGTTTTTAAACGTGAGTTTACCTATGACTCTACAGGACTAGACTGGGGACTTCTTGGCCACATTTAGGTGGCTCATATTTTCAAGCTAGTATCGTAGCAAAAGGCCAACACTCAACAATGGATCTGGGTAGCATGGAATGACATTTAATATTATAGCTTAGACATATTATATGTGACATCTGTGTTAAAGCCATTACCTTAAACCAATTGTGTGGCTAACCCATAGTCAGTGGGATGCAAAAACATATTCCTCATACAGTTTGACATGGAAGTGACAAGTAGGGAATGAAAAAATATGAACAATGGGTAAACAAGAATTAGTACAATCTCATAATCTGTTGTAAAACAATTTTCTTTTAGAATTAATGTTTAGAATTATATTATGCAATAATAATATGTTTCCATTTCAGGTTATTATAGTATATGTAAAATTTTTGTCAACTGTTTTTAAAAATAAATACATTGTTTATTTTATTCCAAACAGCAGAGCTATAGGTATTACGTTTTCTTTGGTTGTACCTATAAAACTTTCAATTCTGTCCCTAATGTATTCAGGTATGCAAATGTGCAGGTGCGAGCACATAGGCACAAACACACACATACACAATTCTGAGGAATACGATGGTTTGATATTTGTAAAAATGCCCTGTAAAAACATTTTTGTTTTGTTTAAAACTAGGAAATGACTTTACTAATTCTCTTCCAGCCCTAGTATGATAATTCTGATTTGTTCTATGTTCTCTGAGTTGTCCACAGCACTAATAGAAATTGTGGTTTGAACTTTCTTTATTGTAGGATAAAATGATACTTTCTCCTGTGAATAAGACAATAAAAATATTCCTATCACTCTACAGGAGTCTTGACTTTATTACACTATCTGTAGTGTAATATAAATATTCCAGTGATTTCAGTATTCCTGTTCAACCATGTAATGATTATTTTTATTTGCACTCAGAATGTTACCAATTGTACCTGGGTCCAACATTACAAAACTAGAGACTTAGCTTGTCAGTGATATAAGAGCTAGGAAAGATTAGTGGGCTCAAAAACAGCATCCACTGGAGAGGTCCCGGGCACTTTGGTAGGATGAATTGCTGAAAGATAGAACTTTGTGCAGTCAGGTAGAATGGGGCCTTCACCTGTTAGAACATACACATTAAGGTTAACATGAACTCATTAAGTCATACTGGCTATGTTTCCAAAGTATGTCACAGATTGCTGAGCTTCAGTTACACCAGAGATACAAAGCAAAAGCCAATATGCTGGGTCAAAAGCCACACAGAGCTCTCATTATATTGTCCAAGCTATTTCTTATTAAATGTCTAGAGAAAACATGATGAAATTTATAAGACATCATATTTATTGGTTTCCTGAGGGTAGGCATCAATTTTTTTCTAGGCAAGATGTATTCTAACCCATTGATTACAATTAAAATGGTCTATCTTATTTGGAAAATTAAAAATTCTTTGAGAATTACCATTCCACATTCATAATTCTATAATTGGCCCTTTCAGAATCTTTAGTTTATGTTGCTCATATTATAGGAGTGATCTAGTATATCCATCAATTGATGTAATAAGCATTCACACATATGTATAAATCTATATTTAAGGGTCCATGCTGCATTGTCATTTTTCCATTAATATCACACTGTGTCATCATCTTAATTTATTTCACATTGCATATTAATATAGTTGAAATTCACCAGTTAAATATTCTTAGGGGCAATGAAATAAGTGTTGAAAGGCAGAAAGTTAGTGAATTTCGAAGATGAATTGCATTCTAGTTCATTAGGTAACTAGAAACAGTATTTCTTAATATATGATCACAGTACAAATAGGTGTATGTCTATGAGCATTGTACTTTCTATAACATAGGCACATGGGTTGCTTGACCATTTGCAATTTAAGGATTCTTTATTAATAATTTTTAACAGAAGAATTTATTGAACTGTTAATAGATAAACACGACAAAAATAGAAGGTTTAAGTCTTTTTTTTTTTCTTACCATAAGATAGCTTGTGTTATGAAAGATTTAAATCTAAGATATGTGGGACAGAGCAAGATGGCAGACCAGAAACAGTGTTTTTGAAACTGAGCATGGTGAGATAGGGGAAAGAAGATGCCAGGTTCCTCAGAATTGTGGGTTTTGCCTAGAATCATCCCTCTGGGGGCACAAGGAAGCAGCAGACTTCAGGACCACAGGAGGAGAATAAAAGCAGAGGAAAAGGGGCAAGTGTTTCCTTTTGGTCTGAGGCCACCAGCCGTGGTGGCTACAGTGGCAGCATCTACAGCAGTGGTGATAGTATGCAGATGGGGAAGGCCTTCCCGGCAGGAGTTTTTTGGAAGTGGGTGCTCAGTTGAGTTACCTTGGGAGACCTTGGGTGAGGAAGCAAAGTGACTTTGAATAGAGCCCAGAGATCTGGCCTGACCTGACAGGGCAGAGTGGAGGGGAGTCAATAGTGATTGTGAATAGCAGTCAGGGGCCAAAACTGAGCCACTGGAGCAGAATGAAGGGTTCATTATTTACCTATAGGCTTTGCGCAGCCATTGTGGGAAAGTTGCCTTGCAGGCTGAGTCCTCGAGGTCCTAAAGCAGCTGTTCTCAACATTCCTAATGTCTTGGCTTTTAAATACAGTTCCTATGGGTCGAGACCCACAGGTTGAGAACTGCTGTCCTACAGCAAGCCCAGTTCAGCACACCTAACAAGCAGGCAGCCACTTCTAGAGAGATTCAAGTAACACAGCCTTTCCTGGGATACCCATTGCTTAACCAAGGGATGAGGTTTGGAAAGTTGAGGCATGTATACTAAGCAAGCTGATTAGAGATTCAGGCTCCCAGCCATGTGGGTTTTGAGGGGAAAGATGTCAACAGAGGCTCCAGTCTCCATCTTATATAGCTGTACCTTGATTAGCATCTCATATCCCAGAGGATCACCTGTTGCCCAGACAATATTCAGCAATATATATATATATATATATAGTTATTTTTAATTTTTTCTTTCTTTTTTTTTTTTTTTGGTGGTTGAAGTTGTTGTTCTCTCTTTTCAAACTTTTTTCCTTTTTCAAATTCCCCCCCCAAAATTTTTCTTTTAGCTTATGTTTTTTATGCAGTAATATTTTCTCATTGTGCCTTTTTCATAATAGGGACTTCAGTTTTTTTTTTTTTAAGTCTTCTTCTTTTATTTATTTATTTTTTATTATTTTATTTTATTTTATTTTGAGACAGAGCCTCAAGCTGTCACCCCAGATAGAGTGCTGTGGCATCACAGCTCACAGCAACCTCCAACTCCTGGGCTCAAGTGAGTCTCCTGCCTCCACCTCCCAAGTAGCTGGGACTACAGGTGCCCACCACAATGCCCGGCCATTTTTTGGTTGCAGCCGTCATTGTTGTTTGGCAGGCCCGGGCTGGATTCGAACCAGCCAGCTCAGGTGTAAGTGACTGGCGCCCTAGCCCATTGAGCCACAGGCGCCGAGCCAGGGACTTCAGTTTTGCTAGTTGTTCTCCCTCTGCTATTTGGTTTTCCCTCAATTTTATCTTATAACATTTTTTGTTTGTTTTGGTTTAATTTGTGGTATTTTTTTTTTCTCTCTAATGGTGGAGGTGGGGTCCTGTATCTGTTTGGGCTAGCAAAGAGCTGACAGCATCAAGGGACACACCCAACCCAGCCCTCTCATAGTTTGGGATTTGTGGGTGTGGGTCACAGTGTCCTACTGTACATACTATTACTTGTGTCTCTCTCTTTCTGTTCCTCCAATCTTTTCTCTTTTACTTACCCCCTTTACTCTCTCTTATCTCTCTCTCTCTCTCTTTTTTAATCTTTTATTCCTTCTTGTTCTTCACTCTTCTCATCTTTTTAGTCCTTTAACAAAAGAACATGTTAACTCCTTAGGTCAGAGGCATGGTACCTTAAAGAGCAAGAGGAAGTAAAAAGAAAAAGTAAGTCAGGAAACAGACAAAAAGAAAGAACTCATTAGGAAGAAACAGCAGAAAAACTCATCTCCTCTCCTGGAAGTCATCAGAAAATACAGTAATATATCAGTATATAAAACCAAGGACCACAAGTCAGTAGCCTTTGTATACACCAATAACAGCCAAGATGAGAAGCTAATCAAGGACACAATCCCCTTCACAGTAGCTTCAAAGAAAATAAAATACCTACAAGTATATCGAAAAAAATATGTGAAGGACCTCTACAAAGAAAATTATGAAACCCTAAGAAAAGAAATAGCAGAAGATATTAACAAATGGAAGAACATGCCATGCCCATAATGGGAAGAATCAACGTTGTTAAATTGTCTATACTTACCAAAGCAATCTACAGATTCAACACCATCCCTATTAAAATACCAGCATCATATTTCCAAGACTTGGAAAAAAACAGAAAAAAAAAAAAAAAACCATATAGCTAAGGCAATTATTAGTAGTAAAAACAAAGTTGGGGACATCAGCCTATTAGATTTTAGGTTGTACTACAAGGCCATAGAAATCCAAACACCATGGTATTGGCACAAAAATAGAGACTTAGACATCTGGAACCAAATAGAAAACCAAGAAATGAAACTAACATTTAACAGCCACCTAATCTTTGATAAATCAAACTAGAGCATACACTCGAGAAACAAATCCCTCTTCAATAAATGGTGCTAAGAGAACTGGATATCCACATATAAAAGAAAGAAACTGGACCCGCACCTTTCTCCACTCAAAAATATTGATTCAAGATGACTAAAAGACCTAAACTTAACGCATGAAATGGTAAAAATCCTCAAAGAAAACATAGAAAAACACTTGAAGATATCAGCCCGGAGAAAGATTTCGTGAAGACTTCTGTTGCAATTGCAACAAGAAAAATAAACAGGACTTAATTAAACTGAAAAGCTTCTGTACAGCTAAGGAGACAACAACCAAAGCAAATAGACAACCTACACAATGGGAAAGGATATTTGCATATTTTGAATCAGACAAAAGCTTCATAACTAGAATCTACAGAGAACTCAAATTAATCAACAACAACAAAAAAGAGCAAACAATTCCATCTACTTCTGGACAAGAGAGACGAATAAAACCTTCTCTAAATAAGACAGATGAATTGCTAACAAACATATGAATAAATGCTTATCATACCTAATTATTAGAGAAATGCAGATCAAAACCACCCTGAGATATCACCTAACCCCAGTGAGAATGGCCCACATCACAAAATCTCAAAACTGCAGATGCTGGTGTGGATGTGGAGAGAAGGGAACACTTTTACACTCCTGGTGGTACTGCAAACTTTAATGCAATCTTTTTTCAAGGAAGTATGGAGAATCCTTAAAGAACTCAAACTAGACTTCTCATTCAATCCTGCAATCCCATTGCAAGGCTGGATAATCCCATTATCCAGAAGATAAAAAATCCTTTTACCATAAGGACACTAGCGTTAGACTGTTTATCGCAGCTCAATTTACAGTAGCCAAAATGTGGAAACAGCCTTAATACCCACCAACCTAGGAATGGATTAACAAGCTGTTGTATATGTATACTATTGAATACCATTCAGTCACTAAAAAAGATGGAGACTTTACATCTTTTGCATTAACCTAGATAGACGTGGAACACATTATTCTTAGTAAAGCATCCCCCAAATGGAGAAGTAAGAATCCTATGTACTCAATTCTGATGTGAGGACAATTAGTGACCTAATACATGGTGGGGGGGCGGGGGAAGGGGAGTTCAGAAAGAGGAAGGAGGTGAGGGGGGTGGGTGGTCACGATGTGTAACACACCTTTTGGGGGTGGGGCACAAATATAAAGGGACTTTACCTAACAAATGCAACCTGGTTTTTGTACCCTTAATGAATCCCCAACAATAAAATAAATAAATAAATAAATAAATATTATATAAATAAAGAAATAAATGAAATCTCTAGTAGAAAGTATGGGAAAAACTCTGAATCTTATCAGACTAGAATGGAATTTATAAAAAAGACCATGTTGTCAATCATAACAGCAAAAAACATAAACAAATGGGACCTGATCAAGTTAAAAAGTTTCTGCTCAGCTAAGGACATGATAAACAAAGTAGAGACAACCTTCAGAATGGGAGAAGATATTTACACATTCTGAATCTCACATTTTTTTAAAACTGTTTACATATGTGTTGAAATGCCTTATTGAGTATGAAATGAATAATACTTGTAACTTGATTACTTGAGGACTTTACTATTTTAGCACATTTTAAAAGGTAACCTTGCTTTTTTATGAAAATTGGGACTGATTCTGGACAGGAGAAATTTTGAACCACATGTATTTATGGTCATTTACACCCTGAAGGCTTATGTCCCACTCTTCATCTGTGTGCCAACCAGCAGTGCGCTGGTCCGTGTGTGGAATTAAGACAGCTTTTAAAAATACAGCATTTTAAAAATTTTCTTATGATGGTGAAATTTATTTTCAGGTATGTATTCAAATTATCCTATACAAAAAATAAATTATATGTAAAGTGAAGTTTCATCTAACTTACTTTTAACCAATCAATATTTTCTATAGTATCTATATATCCTAATTATGTTTTATTAAATATTATGTCTAGAAGGATGACTTTAATTCTAATTTTACTAGGCTTCAATTTACAGTGAAAGACCTAAATTATCTATAATAAATCAACACATTTAAACTTTGATTCTTCTAGCCACTACAACTCGTATATATAGACGAATTAAATATTACCTGTGATAGTAGCTGTTCCTTCTGCTCATGAAATTGTCACTTTTAAGCTATTCTGTTTAATATTTCCTGACTAAAAAACTTCATATTAGTCACACACCAACCGCCATCAAAGGAAGTGACTTTAGATATTCCATTGTTTTCCCCTGAGTAGTCCTCATTTTTATCTTCCTTCCAAATCACAAGTGATTTTGAATATTAACAATACTACTAAAAAATTACTGATCGTTTATACCTACAATCTATGTTTATGTTACAAACAAGCAAGTAGCCATATTTATTTTAGACCTATTTCATGTTTTTAAAAGCATTGTTAAAACACAGCCCAGTTTCACACTCTTAAATTTAATCAAGCATTAAACAATTTTACTGATAGTCAATGATACTGTATTGTATAATTAAAATGTGGTTAATAGGGTAGATTTCATGTTGTGTTCTTGCTATAATAAAGTAAAAACTACAGGTCAGTGAGTGAACTACAGGAATATAAAAAATATTATCACTGCAAAACAAATTTTCATAAAGTGACATGCCATATACTGTTTTGGATTTCTAAAAAACAAAAAAGAAACATGGCATTGATGTTGTGTCTTGTATGTTCAGAAAAAGAAAAATACAATTGTGAAAAGAAATCTAGACCTAAGTTACTATAATACAATATATAGCAAAATTCACTCTATATATTTGATAGGCTTTGATATTGCACATACTACTAATAACACTCATTTATTTAGAACGTATGTGCCAGACTAGACACAGAAAAATATACTTTCCATCTATTATCTTGATTCAGTCTTGGTTGATTGTCATAACCTTCACATTTTTGAAGTTTGTAAAACAATTATTTACGAATGTCACTTAGTTACGTGGATAAGATGTTTCTTCATGATTAGGTTCAGAGTAAACATTGTCTGTAGTAACACCACAGAATTATCTCTGTGTGTGTCTTTCATGCTCTCCAGTGCTGCATTACTGTGATTTGCTTTATCACAGGTAATTGTTTGATTAAAGTGATACCGTCCAGGCTTTTCAACTGGTTCCATTTCTTTAAAAAAAAATATTGTATGGGCAAGAACTTTGAACTATGTAAATATCCTGCTTATCATCAAAATTTCCACTTATTTATTAATATTCTTAGTGATATAGAGATTTCTATTGTCCTGGTGATAGCCCTGTCATTACCTACGGTATCCCATCATTATACTTTTATCACTCTGAGTAATTCCTTACTGCCTGGAACCAACCACTATTTTAAACTTATCATCCTCTTTTCCTAACAGATTTTGCAAAAGAGCTCTTTTTTTTTCTTTTGTTTTTTGTTTTTTGAGAGAGAATAGCTAGATTTAATAAATTTTTTGTAGAGTGTATGTGGAATTTATTGTTTGTAGGTCTTCTAACAGTGAGCATGGTATTTACATAGTTCTATGAGTCCATACTATTTTTTAGAAATTGAATAAAAACTATCAGATTTATTTTAGTTTTTTTTTCTTTTCATATGTATAACTCCTTTATCTGGAAGTGAAAATATTGTGTCCCATACTTCTTAAAATCTTTTCTTGCTTGACTAATAGTTCTGCATGAATTGTCTAAGACAACCCTAAAGTGGGTGGCTTGAGCAACAGCAGTTTATTTTTTCACAGTTGAATTCTGAGATCACATCGTCAGCAGAGCTGTTTTCCTTTCGGGCTGTCAGAGAAGAGTCTGTTTCTTTCCTCCTTGCTTAGCTTCTACATGGCTATCTTTTCTTTACGTCTGCATAATGTCTTCTCTCTTCTCTAATGCATGTCTATGTACAAATTTTCTGTTCTTATAAAGGACACCAGTAATATTGGCTTAGGGCCCACTCATAGTGACTGTATTTTAACTCTCACATCTATTAAGACCCTGTCTTCCAATGCTGTCACATTCAAAAGAGGGATTATGACTTTAACATAAGTTGGGAAGAGCACAATTGAACCCATAATGTCCTCTCTGTGCAATCAATTTCTCACTGTTTTCTCCATCCTTTTTTCCACATGGATATACTCTTTACCACTCTTGAACTGATGACATGTGCTGGACTGCTTTCCTCTTTGTGAACACATCCTTCACCCTGAGTCTGCTCCCATACCTTGCAGAGATCAGCCTTCTACATATACCCTCCCCAATCTGACCTCTATCACCCTGCCATAGGCTGTACTTTGATGTAGATCCTTTCCTTACCCCACTCCAGGCCACCTCCCCAGTAAGTAACTGTCCACAGCCTTCCCGGTGCTTACACCCTACATTAGGGAATTCTTGGCTTTAAGGAAGCTGAATTGCCAAAGAAATACTAAATCCAAACAAATATTCCTGAACTCTTATTGTCAGGAAATATCTAAAGAAGTACAGCCTCCAAAAGGACAGTTTTCTCAGTCCCAAGTCGGATATGTTCTTAGAAAAAAAAAATACAACTTCCTAGATTTTCAAGCCAGAAAGTACCAAATAAAGTGGCCGACCAAAGAAAAACTGCCCACTGCTGGATCAAGTGTTCCTTTCTGTTTCCGTCCCTCAAGAAAGCACGTGAGAGATTTTGTAGCAGGTGTTTCCTACACTTATCTACACTGAAGCAACCTGACTAGATAATTCTACATTTTACAACCTTTCTTTCATCAAAATAAGACATTTTCTTGTAATTGCCAGGTTTTGCGTTGCAGGCGGAGAAATGCTCTGTTGGATGTGGGTGACTATACTATATCATGTACCCTTGATGTGGAGCTAGAAACAGTAACTGGATTTTAAAGTTTTGGATTATAAAGTTTTGCTTTATATCCCTATGTGAGGAGAGAAGTAGATCTTTCATGGAAGTAATGTATTCTAATAGTACGTGCTCAGAAAGGCCAAAACGAGCCTAACTTGCTAGGGGATTTATCATCCCACACTGCCTGCCGGGAAGAGTTCACAGAACCCAAAAAAACTTGAATGACCAGTAAAAATAATGAGTCATCAAGTAAATCAACCATGAAACCTATTTAGCCTTTGGATTCCTTATTATATAATATATTTCCCTTCCTTCCCTCCTTCCCTCCCTCCTTCCCTCCCTCCCTCCTTCCCTCCCTCCTTCCCTCCCTCCCTCCCTCCCTCCCTCCCTCCCTTCCTTCCTTCCTTCCTTCCTTCCTTCCTTCCTTCCTTCCTTCCTTCCTTTCCTTTCTTTCCTTTTTTCCTTTCTTTTTTTGAGGCAAAGTCTCAAGCTGTTGCCCTGGGAAGAGTGTTGCTGCATCAGAGCTCACAGCAACCTGCGACTCAGGCTCAAGCGATTCTCTTGCCTCAGTTTTTCTATTTTTTTTTTTTTAATAATTTTATTGAATCATAATTATGTACATTGGTGCAATCACAGGGCACGATTCATATACATTCAGAAATATTTTGATCATACTGTTACAGATATCCTTCATGGCATTTCCTTGATCACTATAT
>CAUYON010047287.1:0-15255 GCA_963573935.1 Arctocebus calabarensis
CCAGCTCTTGGGCTTAGGCGATTCTGTTGCCTCGGCCACCCGAGTAGCTGGGACTACAGGTGCCCCCCACAGCGCCCGGCTACTTTTCTGTTTTGCAGGTTGGGCCAAGGCCGGGTTTGAACCCGCCACCTTCAGTATATGGGGTTGGCACCCTACTCGATGAGCCACAGGAACCGCCCATTCTTAAGTACTCAGTGTTTACCTCCAAGTACTATCACACTGTTTCAAATATAGTGTAAAGACCTTACAACAGCGTATTTCTAAGGCCTGCCCCCGACTCATGCAGTACTGTGTCATGTAATTCACTTTTAAGGATGCTGTAAAACCAGAGTACTGGTTTTGCTTTAGTTAGTTATCTTTTAGAGCAATTAAAATGGAATTTCTAGTGCTTGTTACTTTTTTGTGTAGATACAAGTCTTTTTGTGTTGTTATCATGTTCCTTTTGCCTTAAGAAATTCTAAATAAAGGAATAATAAAGAATAAGTCTACTGTCAATAAACTCCCACAACCTTTGTTTAAGAAATAAAGACAACTGGGCAGCGCCTGTGGCTCACTGAGTAGGGCACCGGCCCCGTGTACTGAGGGTGGGGGGTTCGAACCTGGCCCCGGTCAAACTGCAACAAAAAACAGCTGGGCATTGTGGCGGGCGCCTGTGGTCCCAGCTGCTCAGGAGGGTGAGGGCAAGAGAATTGCCTAAGCCCAACAGCTGGAGGTTGCTGTGAGCTGTGACACCAAGGTACTCCACCGAGGGTGACCAAGTGAAATTCTGTCTCTAAAAAAAAAAAAAAAGAAAGAAACAGAAAAGAAATAAAGACAATACATTTTCCCAAAGATACTTTTCACTAGATACAGGGGTCTGTGCCGACAGGTTTCTCTTTGAAGACATGACTCTATTATCTGTGGCCGTTTGACCCCCAGCATTACTTTTCTGTCACTCCACTTGTTTTCACGGTGGAGTACAGCTGTGGAATCACAGCTAACCGTGACCTCAAATTCCTGGGCTCTGCCTCAGCTAGGACCACCGGCGCATGTCACCACGCACACTGTCTTTTTAGCTCCTGTAGAGGCTGGTCTCCTACTCTTGGCCTCCCGAAGTTGTGGGATACAGGCTGAGCCGCCACTCTGGGGCCTCAAATGTTTTCTAGTGTGCATGGTTTCTAAAGAACTGTCCATTGTAATTCTTATTGTTTCTCAGTATGTAACCTTTTTCCCTCTGGGTGCCTTCAAAATTTTCTCTTTAGTTTAGTTTGCATCAGTTTGAATATAATACGCCCAAGGGTTTTGTTTTGTTTTGTATTTAACTTCCTTGAATGTTCTTCAGATCTACAGAAAATTCCTGGCCATTATGTCTTCAAATATTTCTTGTGGGATTTCAACTATACACGTGTTGGACTCTGTCTGCTTCCGTCTGAGTAATTTTCAAGCAATCGATCTCTGAGTTCACCGATCCCCTTGGTTGTGTTCATTGCATCAAAGACAGCTCCCACTCCTCGTCTCTGGCACCTGTAACATTTCCATCTGATCCTCGGTTTATGCTGCGTCTCTGTGCTGCAGCCACCCTCTCCCCAATCTTGCACGCTGTCCACCTTGTCCATTAGTATTATTAATGCATTATTCTTAAAGTACTAAAGACTAAATGTTAATAGAATCCAGACACCCAGGAAACCTTGGTTCTCCAGAGTTATTCCAAAGCCAATCTCCTCTGTGTGGGCAAGCACAAGCATCTCCCTAGTGTCTCAGTCTCCAAAGCAGCTGGTGAGCGCAGAGCTGCCTACCGTAGCCGGAGTTTTATAGAGCAGTGAGTGACGGAATACTGCTCTCTACCCAAACAAACAGCCTTCAGGGAACAGAACCACTGATGTTACAGGATCAATGGCAGGTGAGGAGCAGCTGAGTAATGCAAGAGGTGAGAAAGGAAGCCATTCTGAGGTGAAAAGGGTCAGGATGTGAACTGGGAGGCGAGGATGACCAGATTCCAGGTCAAGGCAGCTGTGAGCAGGACTGACTGTCCCACACAATCAAGAAAACATTTAGAAATTTTAGCTTTCAGACCTCCCCCAAAATGGTCTCTGTTAGGACACAGAATAAAAGGTCTCTTACCCTATCTTGTGCCCTTATACACCTTACATGTAACAGAAGCAGCAAATGGAATGCTTATCTTCCCATCAAGGCAGAAGGAAACAGCTAAAGGGTAGGATTTACTGTGTGTGGAGAGTCCAAGCACGTGTGTCTCCAAAACGCATGTTGGAGCACAGACACCCGTGCAGACAGGACTGACAGGCAGGCCCTGGAGAAGTGAGGAAGTCATGAGGGAGCTGCCCTCATAAATGGGATTAGTGACTTCATAGAAGGGCTGGAAGGAACTGCCAAGTCCCTTTTTTGCCTTTCGTCCCTGTGCTGTGAGCAGAGTTCACCCCCACCCTCCTGAGGATGTGGAGTTCAAGGCACTGTCCTGGAGGCAGAGACCTGGCCCTCCCCAGACATGACAGCACGCTGCTCCTTGGACTTTGCGGCTCCAGAACTGAGAAAAGTAAGTTTCTATGTGTGTTTTATGCTGCATCTCTGTGCTGTGGTCACCCCCTCTCGTTCTTTATAAACTACTCAGTCTCGGGTGCTTTGTTACAGCTGCACACACTAAGGCAGGGTCCCAGGGACATCACCCATGGGAACAGCAGCTTGGTTTGTGGTATGAATCACGTAAAGTACTGAAAAGAAAACAGCCATTACTATTATTGACCTAAAAAAGGGAATTTCACCCCTACTGTGTAAAATGGCTATGTTTGACAATAATATACATCATCAATAACATTTAGGTATCCAAAAATCCATCATAACTTTGAAAACCATATTAACGTTCAGAGAGAAAAATGAAGAGAAAGTTAGATAAATTAAAATGTCAATCTAATTGATCTCTGTATCATAGAACTCTGCTATGCTATATAGAGGAACTCGGTTAACTTTTCAAATTAATGCCAATTAGTAGGCCTGATCCAATTTCTTTTGGAATGATCCTTACCTACTAAACATCTATCAAGACAAAAGCCAAAGCTTTTCATTCAGTTTAGATCATAAAAATATTCTCCATTCATTTGAAATGGCAGGAAAGGAATACTATTAAATATACTTGATTATTTAAAATGCATTCTAAAATCAACTCTTTTGGTTTACAGATAGCTCACATGGGGGGACTCTATTAATCCACTGGTATTGTTAGAAAAGTCAAGTCTCTGGTGAAAGTGCACAGGAACTACATCCTCACACACGTAGCTCTCGGAAGAGCACTTCACTTGCTGCCGCCATTATTATTACTACTCTTGTCATGACCACTGGTTTCTGGGCAAATAAAGAAAAATGGAAAGCAGAACACTGCGAGCTCAGGGCTCACACACATGGCGTCCAGGGAGAAGGTGACAGCCCAAGGAGCTCCTGGGGCTGCCCTGCGGACTCACCACCACCGAGCGGATCTGTGTATGTCCTCATCACTGGCTTGACTGATGATCTGGTCATTGATTCAATGTACAGCTGCTGGCCCCGATTCTTAATTTTGTTTACACTGGCATAGACCTGTTGCAATGTCATCTTAGGAAAACAAATGATAAAATATGTTTCAAAACTCAGAAAAATGTGTACTAAAAGCTACATAAAATATACTTATTTTCTGGTTCTCTGAAGACATGCTGACTAAAAGCACAGTCATCACTTTAATTCAGTTTCCCTCGTGCCAAGTACACAGATACCAACAAACTATCTTTTTACAGCCACTTTCCCAAACTAATATTATCAGCTGAAGCCTCAAGTCAAGATCATACAGTGTGATGTCACCACAACACACGCAGAGCTGCCACGTTGCAGGGAACGTGAGGCCTGAGCAGGGACACGGCACGCCCGCTCACCGGCTCCTTCTGCGGCTCCTCCGCACAGTGCCCGCTGGACTCGCTGGAAGACGCCAGGCTCACGTGCTGCTCCTGGGAGCCGCTGCTGCCCAGGCTCCCATAGCCACTGGAAGCGCTCACGTGGACCGGCTGAAAGGACCGAGAGGACCCATTTTAGAGCTACTGGCTGTCTAAATGGCGGGATTACCTGATCTTGAATCATATGAAAATTGAGAGTAAAATCTGTGGAACTCTAAATTGTGTACAGGTTGATGCTTTGAGCCCTGATGCTATCTTGAAAGGCTCTGTCATTTCAGTAATTTTCAAGGGCAAAGACTTGTCTAGGTAGGTATTTCTATGACATTTTTTTAAAAAGCCACAGCATAATTTTTAGAAATAGGGAAATAAACTCTAGCTCTCTATGCTGAGTTTTGAACAAATTCATTACCTTTCAGACTTTTTTCCAATAAGTTGACAGCATCTCATGCACCCTGGAGATTTTGTGGCGTACATTTTGAAAAGCACAGAGAACAATTATTCCATGTGACACTATCAGTTTTATTTACTGCAAATGTAACAAGTGCATGTCTAGTAGACACCATCTTTGGTATTTTTTTCCAACATGTAATTTTTCCTACTTTTTCCTTAGAATGCCACAGGAACTGAGAGCCCCCATCCCTGCTCTCCCACCTTCAAAACTGGAATTGTTTTAAAACATACTAATGCCAAACCCAGAGGCTGAGCACACTGGTACTGCCTGGAAGGCAAGAAGAATCGTCTTACGCAGAGAAACTTCTCTGTCCCACTGCTGACCATGTGTCTGCTGTCTTAAAATGGGTTCTTATAAAATGTTCTGGGTGTTTAACACAGAATAATAAAAAATTAATAAAACTAAAAGATCAAAGACAAAAACTTTGGTTTTTGTGGTTAGGGTTCCTCTGTCCTTACAGTTTATTTTTGTGAAGTGACTTAATGAAGACTAAATGTTAAAACACAATTATGGGGATTTTGTGTTCGTTTTTTGAAATCTTACTTTACCTGCAAGAGAAGTTTGTGAATTTGTTCTTGTAATTCTGTTATGTCTTTGTCATTACTGTTCATCTTTTTTATTCTGGTGGCAAAAACATCCTCATTTAGTGGACTCCTACAAAATGCCAAGTGAAAGATTGAGTCAAGCAATTTAAAATTCATCTATGAAATCCAAAATGATGTTCAATATTCGAAGAATAAATCTATGCTTTTACAAAATGACTCTGTGACTATAAATACAGAAAATATGAAGCTAAAATTCTATTCACGGAGTTCTAGACAATGCTAAGATACAAATGGGATTTTTTTTTTTTTTTGAGACAAAGTCTCGCTCTGTCAACCTGGATAGAGTGCCGTAGTGTCAGAGCTTACAGTAACCTCAAACTACTGGGCTAAAGCCATCCCCTTGCCTCAGCCTCCCTAATAGCTGAGACTATACGCACCTGCCACGCGTGGCTATTTTTATTTATTTATTATTTTTTTGAGACAGGATCTTACTATGTCACTCTCAGTAGAGTGCTATGGCGTCACAGCTCACAGCAACCTCAGACTCCTAGGCTTAAGTGATTGATTCTCTTGCCTCAGCTTCCCGAGTAGCTGGGACTACAGATGTCCACTACAACACCTATTTTTTTGTTGCAGTTGTCCTCGTTTAGCTGGCCCAGGGCTGGATTCCAACCCCCCAGCCTCAGTGCATATGGGTGGTGCCACAACCACCCATATGGGCACCAAGCCACACCTGGCTATTTTTAGAGATGGGGTCTTGCTCTGGCTCAGGCTGGTCTCAAATTGGTGCAGTCAGGCAATTTGCCCGCCTTTGTCTCCCAGAGTGTCAGGATTACAGGTGTGAGCCACCACCCCTGGCCAACAAATGAGACATTAACAGGCTTTTTAAGTTTCTCTATAGCCACAATTTTGTTGTAAGTTTCAGTAACACATATGTATAAATCTACAATTAGTGACAAGCAACCTCCTTAGCTACTAAAGTACCTTTAACAATGACTGGTTTCAAAATGTGACATTAACTGAGAAACCTACTAATAAATTTTAAGATCCTAAGTTTGCCAAACAACATTTAATGTTGAATGCATCTAATTGCTTAAGCTTATCTAACAAAGACGATTGTGTGATCCACCCTAGTGGTGAAATTGTAGCTATTACAACACCTTTATAGTGTCTTATTTATGTTCAAATCTAGAGCATTTTATCTATACTACCTGAATACAGCAAATGACAGCAATGCTGGCTGAAAGGACAGCAGACAAGGAGCTAACATTAATTTAGGATCTTCTATGTGACAGGAACTGCACTAGTTTTTACAATACAAAAACGACCATTTTTCAAAACTCTTACAGTTCCAAGTACTTTACGAGTCTTATCTCCTCCTCTGTGGTCCCCTGGCTGGTAGAGGGCAGGCAGGTATTCGTAGGACCAGAGTTTGGTTCCAGACTGCACATCTCACCACCATACTGCACTGCCTGTCGGTACTGGGAAAAGCAAGTACTAATATATACTGGGTCTGACACATCTTCTCTGAATCCTGACAACCACCTAGGAAGCAGGAATTATCCCTGATACGGAAGCCAGAGGATCAGAGTCTAAGAACTTGCCCCAGTTCACACAAGCAAGAATGGCAGAGCCAGGATTCGAATCCATGTCTGACGACCCACTGAGCTCCTATTTTCTTGTTTCCACTATGCCAGCCTGCTGACTCTCAAAAACTTTTCATGCAACTCGGTTACTTAAAAACTGAAACATTTTTTCCAAAGGCAGAAATTACTATATTAAAAATATCCCAGGTGCCATCAAAGTAGCTGGCAGGTGCACACACGGCACCCGCTCCACGTCACACGCGCCCCTCCTCTGCAGGGTCACGGGCTCTGCTCACCTTATTCCCCTCAGCAACCAGTGCCAGGGGCTAGTAGCAGCCTCGATTAACAACAGAACACACTAGCTGAGTCACATCCCGACACACTCGCACTTTGTCACCGTTTTGTCGGGTATTTGCCTCCTCCCCATCTCCATGGGGCCTGCGGTCAGGGTTTTGTCTATTTTATTCACCCCTGGATCTCTAGCACCTAGAATGGTGTCAGCCAGGTCCATAGTAAGCAGTCCCTAAATATCTATTTAAAAAATGAATAATATGTAAATGAACAGTCTGGTTCCTAATATAAATATATCCTATATACTAGGTGACTGGAAATCTTTCAGAGATATTTATTCAGATTTTGTTTTTAGAGTGAAATTCTGTAGATTGCTTTAAACTGTGATATTTAGATATACCTAGTTGTGAAAATTTCTACGTATTTTAATCATTAATTATATAACTCAAAACTAATTAATCTGCAGGTGACAGTCATCATCAAACAAGTCTGACAAAACCTTTGAATTATTATGCTTCGTATGTAAAGGAACGAGGAGTAAGAAAGAAAACCTGGCCTTATCTTCATTTTCAACTTCTCCCGTGACCCCTGGCAAAGTTATTCTATTCTGGCCATGGAAAGTGATTGTCTCCTGGATGCGGACGTGGTCTGTAAATTGAGAGGTAACGTTACGTAACAGTCCTCTCTGCCTGCGCAGTACTGTGGGCAGAACCCAGGTACATGGGGACGGTTACTTGCTAAATGTTCTCCTCGCTCCTTCCACATGTCAACTGTCTGCTTTCCAGAGCTCTAGCTATAATTATAGCACTAGATTTCTTTACTGTCTTTACGAAACCCATTGCAATGTGGGTTCCATGATGGCAAAGAGAATGTGTCTTGATTATTACGTCATTCTCAGGGTTTAGCACAATGCTTTATACAGAGTAGTCTATTTCTAAACACTTACTGAGGGCATGGATACATTAAAATTAAGTTTATAAACATAATGGACAGGCGCCTGTAATCCCAGCACTTGGGAGGCCGAGGTGGGTGACTGCCTGGGCTCACAGGTTGGAGACCAGTCTGAGCCAGAGTGAGACCTCGTCTCTTAAAAAAAAATAGCTGGGCATTGTGGTGGGTGCCTGTAGTCCCAGTTACTTGGGAGGCTGAAGCAAGAGTGTTCCGTGAATCCAAGAGTTTGAAGTTGCTGTGAGCTAAGACGCCACAGCACTATACCAAGCATGACCAAGTGAGACTTTGTCTCAAAAAATATATCTATATAGATGGTAATACCTACTGGGTCTTAAGTTCTTTCTCTCACATAGTCTTTGTTCTTGAAGAAGTAAATATTGGTGTAATTTTTAAAAATACTGAAAACATTCTGAGTACAGAAGATAGTTTCATATATATTTAACTTAAGGAACTGAAAAGACAACTTGGGACAGGCAGGATGTATCTGTAGGACTGACAGAGGTGGGGAGAACAGAACCATCAATCAACACCCAGACGGATGTCTCGTGAGAGGAATCTGACTTGCTGCTCTGGGGCTTCCCACATTCATTCTAAGCAACCAGCTGATTTCATTTTCATTTCCCACTGGAAGGAAAAAAGTCCCTTCTGATCAACAAAAATAGCAATCACTTGGCAGTCATATTTTTAATTTTAACTGTTAAACTACTTTTCTAACACAAATCAGGCTCATGAGTTCAGACAGCAAGGGGCCCACTTCTTCCATTACAATTACAGCCCTCTCTGTGGAGAGGCCAAACCTCAGAGTACGAAGAGGTAAGGGCAGGCGTGAGCCTTTTCTTCACTGTGGATGTGTGTCACCTCTGCTACAACATTGACTTGGGATTACCAGCGTGGCAGAGCTACTGCATGGTTACAAAGCTGTAGAACAAGTTAGTGTCAATCTCGGTACGATGCTGAAGAGTTAAGGGAAACCTCATGGCCAGGGGAGAGTCCTATAGGTCAATTAAAAATGTGACAAAAATTCAAGGGATTAGGGGTAGCGTCTGTGGCTCAGTGGGCAGGGCGCCAGCCCCATATACCGAGAGTGGCAGGTTCAAACCCGGCCCCTGCCAAACTGCAACAACAAAAAAAAATTGCTGGGCGTTGTGGTGGGTGCCTGTAGTCCCAGCTACTAGGGAGGCTGAGGCAAGGGAATCGCCTAAGCCCAGGAGTTGGAGGTTGCTGTGAGCTGTGTGACGCCACGGCACTCTACCGTGGGCTATAAGGTGAAACTCTGTCTCTACAAAAAAACAAAAAATATTCAAGGGATTAGGAATATTTCAGGCTACAAGCAGCAGTGTGGCAGGTTGTCTCAGATCCATCTCCCATGACTCTGTTGCACAGCAGGTAAGGGCAATCAACTAAGCTGAGTTTGGCATGCTGGCAGGGAAGGGAGGGCTAAAGAGGATGAGTTTAAAAATGAAGATTTAATAAAATACACACAGTAAATGGATCTGACAGAAGGCTGATAGAAAAAGTTTTACATGCTCATTAAAAAGATAATTAAAATAAAGAGAAAGCAAAACAAGAAAAAAAACCTTTCACCCACAGCCCCACTAACCACTTGAACCCCAAATTTGTATTTTATTTTGTTCTAATCGTCTTTTCCCTATTTCATAGTTTGGGTGTTTTAACCATAATTATAATCATATGCATAAATAATTTCATATAGTGCTTTTTACATCTAATGTTTTAAACCTTTTCCCATATGTTGTCTCTGCAAAAATTTTTATTGACCAACATAACATCGAACAAAGATTCCAGAGTTTACTTAATAATGGACATTTAAGTCTGATATTATCTGATTTCTTTTAAGGCTCTTGGTACATAATAAGAAATCACATTCTAAAAGCATTGAAAAAAAACGTACGCTTTCCTTAGTTCATGTGTTAACTGATTAGGGTGGTAGGGGGACTCAATGAACTAAGGAATAGTAGGTAAAATAGCTCTTTTCAAAATGTGAAAACCGACTGACTCACGTTTGAACTTTATGCCGACCAATGATGAAAGAAACCTTCCGGCTCCAAGGGTTCACAAAGCTGGACCAGCTGGAATCCAGTATGATGTAATCTCCATTTTGAGTACAAAATCTAATGGGAGAATGTTCAAAGGGAGGATGGCCTGCATACTGCAAGACTATATAAAATAATAAGACCAAAAATGCATTTATTCAACACAGATATTGATTGGAAATGTCCTTTTTAAGTCATTTATTTTAAAATTTATATTTAGAAAACGATTGTTCTGGCAGTTTCAGTACAGTGTATATAGATGGCTCTAATGAGAAATGAAAACGAAAAATCAGAACAACTCAATGGTAGAACAATTTCCTCCAGTAGAGAAACAGGTCCTTACCTTTCTGGTGTACAGCAACCATCAGAGAACGGTCTTCTGGGTGCAAGTGTGTTAGGATTGAGGTCCCGATCAGGTCCTGAGGTAGGTAACCCAGCAAAGGCACTGCTCTGGGACGCACAGACACAGCACAAGCAATATGCTATACTCATCACATAATTTTTGTACTCTGTATACTTTTTAAAATTCTCATTTAATTCTAAATATGAAAAAATTTTATGCAGAAGATATTTATCACAGCATTTATAAATGCAGCAAACCCCCTCGGGGCTCCCTGCTGCGGGGAGATGGCTGTGTGATCTGACAGAATGCAACCTGCTAAGAGCTCGTGGAAGCAGACTTGGGGCACACTGTCAGCTTACTAAACCAAAATCTCGGAGACAAGAGCAGGGATGTGTTATTTTCAGCAAGTTCCTCAGAAGATTCTTATGTTCTCCATTATGATGCCATTTTAAAAGTCTATAAAAATCACGTCATAATGCAGAAAAGACGCTGATGCTATTAAATGAATAAAGCAGCTTGTGAATGTATGCAGCATAATTAAAGGTACATAAGAACTGTGTCCCCTAAAAGGCAGTAAAAAATAGACAACTAGGACACAGAACCATTTTCAGGATACAAGTTCAGCAAACTTGAAATGGTAAGACAAAGCTGACTTAGAAAAAACGGACTCCATAAACATTTTATGTGTAGAAATCCACAAATCTTTCCTAATGCAACAGACTTAAGCTACTTTTAGAATTATCTTTAGGTGAATTTTCTTACTTTATACAGATTATGCAAAGTATCTCACCAATTACTGTTTGCTTTCAGGATAAATATTATTAAACTCATTTTCAGATGTAAAGACGTTTTAAAAATCAAAATTAATACTAATTGTAACTATGCCCAGATTTCTGATATTTTTGCTTTATAGTTAAGTGTGATTAGGGTGCCTCAGTCTCAGATTTTCAAATTTCATGAATAAGAAAAAATTTTAAATAAACGTGGGGAAAAATGGAGGAATACGGATGTGGTGATGCTAATATTTACTTCTTCCAAATTAAGATTTTAAAAACAGCAATAAGCAGTAACTATGTGCTATAACTATCCTTTAAATAACAAAGACTAGTTTAATATCAAAAAAGTAAGACAGATAGGTTCTAAATAAAGAACAATCCTTTAAATAAAAAAAAACCAACTCTACACACATTTACACAAAAAGCCTATCCTTCCCTGCCCCCCATTTCAGATTAACCAAAATTTCATCATAAACTGATTCGAGATATACTTCAAATGGAAATAACACTGTAGTAACTGCTGGCAGCAGGGTCATATCCAGCTGCTCACAACATTCCTGGCAAACTGGCTTCACTGTCCTCTGTAAAATAGAATAATTCTCGACTTATCTTAAGCCTACTGTTGTGAAATCAAATATGATTACTCATGATCACGTTATAACATGCAAGCTATTTACTTTGGAAATTCACAAAACACAAATATCTAACAAAAATCAAACAGGCAAATGGGTTAGATTTCAGCTATATGATATATAAACATGCAAATACAATGTAAACTTTTTCATATTTTATTTTTGGAAACAAATTTATTTTAGGTTTAAAGAAGTATTTACCTTTCATCCACTTCAAGAAAAACACACCCTGGGCTGTGTGTTGTGGTAAAAATTCTTTTATCCACTGGGATTCTAGGAGCTATGAAAAAAACAGAGATTTACTTAAAGGCAAATATCTAATTAATCATCCACTTAACATACTAAAAAAGGAAGAAAATCTCTACATGAAAATGGCAAGTAGCAGAAATCTCACTTAGGAGCCCAGCCTTCAAGCAGCCACATGTACAGTTAAAGATAGTTAACTCTCATTACTGACTACCTTTTAATCAGGTCAAAATGTAATGCCTATAAAGATAATTTTAAGCAAGAAGGCACATGCACATTGAAAATCTAGTTTTCTCATCACAAATAATCTCATTTAAACTCAAGTAACTTAAAAAGTTCAGTCATATTTAGTGGCTGCATACAACTAAACAAATAAAAGGTTCTGAAGTGTTACTTAGTACCATATAGACATTCTTTATTTGTGTAATAAAATTGGTACAGTCAGTTCTATTCCGACACTTGCCATGAAAATGTAGTGATTGATATATTAGCAAACAATGGGCACATAATGCTAATATCCCACGTGCTTATGCACTATTTCATTTGCAAGAAACCTTAAGTGAACACAGAAAAGAGCACCCACTTGAATGGAGTCACTAAGGAATACAGAAACACACACACCTCAAGACACCTGCCTGCTACCTCAATTCACCCTACTCTATGAGTCCTTGTTAAGGTAGCATTTGTATATTTTCTAATCATTTAACTTGTAAAACTGTGTTATCATTTTGGTTAGATTGCTGTCTTATTTTTAATGTGAGATTAAGTTTTTGAGTATTGTGCTCCTGAATCCATTTTCCTCATATGCCCTGTGGTTTTTGTGCGACGATGGCACAGGACAGTAATTTGAGGGAAGCACATGTCAGGTTACATCAGAACTGACTGTGATTTCAAGTAATATATGGAAGCTGCCTACGTACTGATACATGAGTTTAGAAACACAGCGCTGTTCATAGAAGATACAAAACATATGTACTTCTTATTCAGGGAATTTTAAAATACTTCAAAAACATAAATTCATACCTGTGGCTTCTCTGTGAAACAATTTCCGTGTGCTTATTTCATACAAGACAGAAGACCACACAACGGGTCATCAACAGAGACAGGACTAGAAGACTGTGTGCCTGACGCCAAACCTTACAGAGACCACGTTGCCCATGATGGAGATGATAGCAAAGAAGTCAAGGTCGGTCTACAGAGAGGTCAGTAAAAACCAGCAGAAGTACCAACAGAGTTCAGAAGCTGAACTGGAGCTTGCGCAACAATCCGTGTTCTACGGATGTGGGAAATAGGCGTTCCCACGCTCCCTTCTGATTGCTGACATTTCTACATCTTTTCTAAAAGAACATCGTCCTCAGCTCGGCGCCTGTGGCTCAACAGCCTAAGGCGCCAGCCACGTACACCTGAGCTGGCGGGTTTGAATCCAGCCCGGGCCCGCCAAGCAACAATGATGGCTGCAACCAAAAAATGGCCGGGCGTTGTGGCGGGCGCCTGTAGTCCCAGCTACTTGGGAGGCAGAGGCAGGAGATTCCCTTGAGCCCAGGAATTGGAGGTTGCTATGAGCTGTGATGCCACAGCACTCTACCCAGGGTGACAGCTTGAGGCTGTCTCAAAAAAAAAAAAAAGAACATCGTCCTCACTTACCTTCGTAACCAGAGTGAATCTTTTCGACCAGTGTGAGACAGCAGGGTTCCAATTCTGGTTGGGCAGAACTACGTACATGAATCATGTAGGGAATGATCCGGAATGGGGAGTGATACTTCTCTTGCTTTCTCCGGTCTTCTCCTCCACTGAAGAGATTAAAGATGATTAGTGCTGGTCCTGAAGCATTCAGTCCGCCCACTGTGAGACAAGGCTGGGGAAAGGCTTTACTGGTAATTTCCAAGGGAGACATAGCCAAATCTAAATTGTTTAAACCTGTTTGTTTTCAGAAAAAGGAAAATGTTAACTTAAATTTTTAGTAGCCAAGGGCAATCATATTCATTATTCAATAAATAAGATGTTTTCTAAAGAAGTGGCTTAGATTCTGTGAGTGTAAAAAGAAAACTAGTTATTCCATGACTTTCTCTTCACCTCCATGCCCCCAAATTTCCAATGTGATTTTCCACTTCTGTTGTGAAGGGGGACAGGCCTAACGGGGTCATTCCACCTGTCTACAAGTGCCACAAAACAAAAGGCGGGCCCCCTGTGATCATATCCCTAGAGTGAATCCTTTCAATGACCTGATTTATTTTCACAGCTTCAGCAACCACCAGAGCAGAGGCAGGGCCCTTGCATGCAGTGAAGCACGGTCCCTACAGGTGACTGGCTGAGGAGGGAAGGAAAAGTAGGGACTGAAATTCAGCTCAGCAAGCCCTGGTCTCTGACAAAGAAGGTGCGCTTCTTCAGTCCTCATGAAGGCTAGGGAGGGGGCTCAGACTGCTGACTACAAAGACTACCCTGTTTATCCCTCTAGCTACCTATAGGACATTTCTACTTCAAAGTACCACTCTGCCTGAGAAGTTACAAGGTCCAAGACTGAATTCCTACTCTCCTCCCAGTGTTTAAATTCATGACCACTAACACCAGGTGGCTCTTTAGCGCTGCCCAGAGGGCCTCTGGTCTATGCACACCTACTTCCCTTTTGACCTTCTCTTCTCTCCTCAAACTCCTGTTCCCTTCCCACTTCCCATTCTCAACTGATGACCTGTCTCCTGTCTCACTGTGGCAAAAGAACCACCTGGAAGCGAGCCTTCTCCCAGCACTGCCCGCACATGCCCACATTACAGCCTCTGGCTTTCTCTATTTCCACAAATGAATTTTCCAGGCTTACCCAGTACATGAGCTCTAAATGCCACTGATATGTCAACTTAAGTATCCATCTCCAGCTTGGCCGTCTCCCCGGAACGCCAGGCTCAACACAGACTCAACTTAGATTCCTAGCAGGTGTCTCAAACTAAACCTGTGTGTCTAAATCTAACCACATCCTTCCCCTCCTCTCTCCAGGAAGAATGTTTTCCCTACAGTTCCCTCCCCTTCTACAAATAACTCTACCCAAAGCCCTGGTGTCACCTCGACTCCTCTTTTCATTTCACACCCCTAAGTGAATCCATTAATAAATTCTGATCTCATAATAAAGATATTTGTACCAGAATGTTTATTGCAGCCCAATTCATAATTGCTAAGTCGTGGAAGAAGCCCAAATGTGTATCGACCCAGGAATGGATTAGTAAATTGTGGTACATGTATACCATGGAATACTATGCAGCCTTAAAGAAAGATGGAGACTTTACCTCTTTTGTGTTTACATGGATGGAGCTGGAACATGTTCTTCTTAGCAAAGTATCTCAGTAATGGAAGAAAAAGTATCCAATGTACTCAGCCCTAATATGAAGCTAATTTATAGCTTTCATATGAAGGCTAAAACCCAATTATAGCATAGGAATACAGGGAAAGGGGAAAGGGAGGGGAGGGGAGGGGGGAGTATGGGTGG